>VWZF01000016.1:206679-250478 GCA_013396755.1 Sclerurus mexicanus | reverse complement strand
GACCCCGACCCGCGGGGACAGCGCTCCGGAGGGCTGCGGGCTTGGCGAGCGCACCGACACCCGGCCAGCCTTGCCAGTGCTGTGCTGCGAGCGCAGGGACCGTACGGCCGCGGCTGGAGGAGGAGCCCGCGCCCGAGCCGGGCACGGCACCTGCCCCGGGCTGGGCTGGCTGAACGCACACACGGTGGGGAGCCCCGGCCCTCGGGGAAGGATGGGATCGTCCTGTGTACAGACCCCCCTGTGTCAACACTACGTGCGCTTGTTAATTATTTAGTAAGCCTGTAGGGCTGTGCACCATTGCTCACGCGCTGTTTGTTGTGTTTTGTGCTGCTTGTCGTTAACCCTGATCTCTTGTTTTATAGATTAAGAAATACAGGGGGTGTATGCCACAAGAAGCCCTTTTATTTTTCATTCCTCTCACGTCCAGTCTTCTGGCTTTGGTGATGCAGAGGCTGCCTAACGGAGTAGATGCTGTGCAGCATCAGCAATATTATACAATATACAATTTTGTAATAGATTTGTCTACCTCAGCATGCGCCTCTAGCGCAATGGAGATGAGCAGTGGTTTGCTGCACAGCATCCTCCAGCGAACCCCTGGAGAGGGTGGCCCTGACTCCACTGCTTATCTCCTGCAGATTTGTCCGTTTGCACGGTGGTGACTGATGGCACATTTTGTGCTCACCAGCATCCTTGTATTTCACGTCATCTCATGCCCTTTGCCTGCTGGCTTTGTAACTCTTTGATTTTGAGATCAAGAATTCATGAATCAAAAGATGGGGGAGTATGGAGGCTGAGTCAGATTGTGAAAAAGGAAAGCCAATTGAGAGGGTGCAATTGCATATCACATTTACAAACATGGTTTCATTCATTCATCTCCATATGTTGCTCCTGTTACTACTAATAAAGCTCTGGTTTCTCAGACTGGAGCTGCCCTGGGAACACTGATCTTCCTGGGGTTTTTGCTCTATAGCCACCATAGTATTTGTGTTACAGTATGTTATTTTCCCAATTATGTTTTCATTACATTGAACATGTTAATATCAGAAAGAATTTGATATTATGAATGTACTTCCCACACACTCCCTGTTGTTCCTATTATTCGATATGCAAAGGAGTGACAGATTATATACCAGCAGCAATTTGTTTCCCTCTATACTGGTAAGATTTTCTAATTATAAGAACAAAAAAAGCTTTTTCCCTGAGCACGCACCCGTTTGCTTCCTCTTTCTTTCCTCATCTTGCTAATGATAGGCAGCTCCATCATGGTGATTTTGGAGCTGCAGGAAATCTAGCTTTGTCTACTGAAAGATTTCTACAGAAGCTTCTATACGTAAAGGGAGCCAGAGAGCAAGGTCTGCTTTAAGCATAATGGTGTCTGAGGTTTTTTTCCTTAGCTGGGAGGTATAACAGTGGAGTGTACGGTAATTAATTCATCCAGTGTTGAGAGAGAAGGAGGAGGAACTATTGTATTGGGAAAAAATGAGAGTATTTTAAAGTGTCAGATGTAATATTTGAGCAGCCATTTCAATGACCTTTGTGATTTCTATTTGAGACAAAAGGCAGCAACCTAGTGCAAGGGTATCATGTGTTTTGTCTCACTCTCATCCTTTGTTCTCCTTGGGTTTACCCTGTCACTTCCTAGGGTTTGGCTCTGTCCCTTGTTGGGACAGCAGCACCTCTCACCTGTGACTCTCAGAAGTGCTGTATTAGCAGGTGATTTTTTTTTCTACTCCTTATTTCACATCTTCTCTGCTGTGCAAAGTCTTTTTTTCTTCTTATGACCCTCTGAGTCTCTCTTCTCTGTGTCTTATTTATGCTTCAGTATTTCTGCCTTGCCAAACATTGTGCTGGTTACTTTACCTTCCCCCCTCTCTGCTTTTTGTCCACTCATTCCCTTTCTCTCATTTTTGTCCCCTTTGATATATCTTCTCCTTCTTACATCTTTCCTCCCCTCCTCTATTTTTCTTTCTTTTTATACCCTCTTCCGCTTTCTCTTTTCTGACATCCCACTTCCATCCACTGTCTCATTTGCTTCCTCTTGACATTTTCTCACCAAGCTGTTCCTTTGATTATTATCCTTTTCTTCTCTAATATTTACGTATATGTAAAATAATAATGTAATAAATATGTATAATATATATATTATGTATATATGTGTATACATATATCTGTGCTCCATTCCATGTCTTCCATTCTCCAGCTGAAACAAAGAAATTACTCATGCTGATAGTCTAATCCTGTTGCATCCCTTTCCCAGTACCTGTAATACATTGCTCCTGCCTATCCTCCAACACATGTATTGGGTAGACTGAAGAATTAACTATGTAGGAATTGTTCCTAAATTCAAAAGTGTACTTAGGAAAGCATCTTGCTCTGGGATGCACTGTGAACAGAGCAGCTGTTGTGCTCCCACTAACAGTACCAGAGAAGGACTGTAAATCCTTTGAACTCAAGGACCTAATGACATTTTCTTTACATTTCTCAATTTCAGTTTTTTTGTAATGAAAGGACTATAATTTTAGGTAAGAGACACTGTCATATCTTTGAATTATCCCTTGGATCCTGGACTGACCCAAAATAAGACCTCACAGAATGCTTCCCCCCCCCCAGTTATTTTGGCTTATACATTCATTAAACCACTTCTATGCAGTTATTGGGAAAGAAATGCTTTCTCCTTATCGGTACCAAGCTCTGCCTCTGAAAAGGACTCTGTGTGGGGTGAGACTGGGATCTCATCTTGTCAGCTTCCCTTTTTTTCTGGAGCCAAAGGGAGAGGAGAGCTGTGACTGCAGGATCATATGCATTGAGTGGGAGACAGAAGAATAGATGCATAAACCAAAAATGCTACATTACCCTCAGGGAGTAGGCAGTGGAGTTGTTTAATAATTGTTCCCCTTGACTGTCACTGACTACAAACACCGTCATTGTGGATCAAGGGCAAATGTTAGATTTTGCTGTTTAAATAGCAAAGTGTCTTAGTTTAAAAAACATCATTTAATAATTAAACTTTTTTTTTTTGTCATTCAAAGAGCATACTACTAACTGGCTGGAATGAAAACAGCTCTATCCCACAGATTCCACCTCCGCTTTCTGGCAGCTTACCTGACTCATAAAGAGAGTGGGGGGTTTTATATGCCACCTACATCAACCCAACATTTTCCTTTGTGGTGAGAGTTAATCACCACCCTTGTCATATTATTTCACCGACCCTCTTGAAGTGGGGATTCTTTACCTTTCAAACCAGCCTTAAAACTTAGAGTGGGGTTTTTTTCTGAATTTGGTGAAAACACATAGGTGGTCCATTGCAGTAAGGTTTTCTGTGTTATTTGGAAAAAAATAGTCCTTACTGCAGGATCAGAGAAGGGAGACTTTCCATTTGCAGAGAACACATCTCTCACATGAAATGTGCCACCTGGAGAGTTGGGATCCTCAGCTGAAGGTAGAGGACCATCCCCCAGGTAATCATTGCAGGTAGTGTATGTTGAGGAAAAAACTGTGGGGTTTTACCAATGATGATCAAGGGTTTAAGTAGGCAAAGTTTTGTCAGCAGTGGCAATGTTTATATTAGACATAGTCAGAAAAAATAGATATGCTTTTGGACACATAAAATCTTTCCTTATAACCTGTTTGTATAACCTGTGCGGCTCTGTCTCTTGTGGGGAGAAATCATATGTAGTAGACTGATACTTGTCAAACAGAAAAAACTACAAGAAAGAAGACTAGAAGATAGGAATGAGAACAAAACACAGAGGTGGCAATAAAATAGGTACAGTGTGTGTAGGAGGCAGTGGAGGAAGGGGTAGGAGGAACAGAAAGTGCACCTTCTGGAAAACTATTGAGAGTTACAAAGGGGACATGAGTTACCCTTCCTCCTGGAAAGTGTGACAAAGCTTAAGCAGAAAAGCATGTGACATTTTTGCAGAAGAAATTCTTGAAATGAGGTAGAAGAAGGAACTGCTGTGGAGCCCAGCACTTAAAAAGAAAACCTAGTGTGAAGGAGGGCCAGGGAAAGCATTTGGTAAGAGTGTTCTCATTTCTCTGTCATGAAGGTAGGTAGGATCAAGGAACAGGAAGGAAGGGGGAAAACTGAAAGGATTAAAGTTATCTGTTGGCAAGTGTCAGTGAAGGAAGAATAGGGAAAGGAAGCTGCTGCCATGTTGACAGAAAGGGAGAAGTCATCTTTGGGACCTGGAAATTGATGGAGTAACAAGCAGGGTGCTACAAGACAGGAGTCAGGGAGCATCCTGTCAGAAATGAGCTGTCTGACCATGCCTAATATAGGTTATTTCCATTCTTGACATGTTAAGTCTCAAAATGCACTGCAGATACAGCAGCTCTGCCCTAAAGATATGGAAGCTGCAGCTGTCTTGACCTTCCTGGTGTCACCATCCTCTTTCTCACATGCCAGAATTAACTCCATATTATGTCCTCTCCTGCACTGTGGATCCTCAGCTTAGCTCAAATCATCCTTCTTATCAATTGCACCTGCCTGATCACTGGGGCACAACTCAAGATGAGGACTTTGCTGTCACCTGTAAAGATGTGCTGCTGGAAGCAGAGGCACTAATGAGCTCTGTGGAGGGAGCGCGCTGGGAGAGGCACCTGCAGGGAGAAAGAAGAGCAAAGAGTGAGCACTTCATATGAGGAAGAAACAGACTTAGGAGATTATAGGACTATTGCAGTGGGGAAACTAAAGGCCTGGAAGTCTCAAGAGGAAAGTGAATGTAAGAGGATGAAGCCATGGGTAGTTAAAAATTACAGTATGGTACAGATAATATGGCACTCCATTGGCATTTTCAACCTGCTGCCTTTGAAAACCCTTCTGAGTTTTGAAAAGCAAGTCTTACATTTAATTGTTCTAATTGATACTGACCGTCCAGGACCGCTGGCATTTTGGGCCCATCATTTTGTCCAGCAATCCCCATTTTCTCTACGGCTGGTCTGATGGTTGCAACAAAGTCTTCAGCAGATTGCTCTTTGCACCCATGCCTGATGTAAATATTGATGTAGGCTCCATTATGTTTTGATTTCTCTGAAAGGGAGATAGCATTTGTGACCAGCACACTAAATCTATGTGATAACAATGCTATCACAAATTAGAGGTGAATTAAAGACACCATTAACAAGCAATTTGTACATTGTGGAATTTGGGCCTGGGCTAACCTGACCTGAAAGCCTTTTTTTCTTTTTTTAATGTTTCTGGACAGCTGCCAGCTTTTCATGCCTGTGGCTGTTCCAAGGGATGCATTAGTCTCTGCACAAATACCGCATGTGAGATGGGACCAAGTGGCAGCAAACCTTCTGGGGCTTTGAACCTCCTGGCACTTAGGTACTGAGTGTGAGAAAATGAAGGAAGGAACATAAAGTAAAAGAAGGAGGAAAAGAGAAGTAGAAAGTGAAGCACATCTGTGCATTTTGATAACAATTCTTCAGTAGCACAGCAACAGAGAACAGAAAGACATTGTCTGGTTAGTGTAGAGCAGTTATTTGCTATGCCAGAGACATCTCCTAGAAATCCTTTTTTTTTTTTTTTTAATCAGGTTTTGTCTTTGAACTATGAAAGGTATGGGTTTCTTTATCTTTCTCCTCTCCTCTCTTGCCTTTATCCTCCCACTTCCAAGTAAGGATATAAGTGATGTTTCCTCTCATCTCCAGTGTATATTTATTCATGAACATTTTAAAATGGCTTATTGTCAGTTCTTTTTCCAGAGTTTACTTTTACCTTCAGTAACTCTTTTTGTCCTTAGTGCTCACCCCTGTCTGTTTCTGGAGAGAGGTCAACTTGCCTCTTCATGGAAGCTTTGCGGTGCTGTCCCAGCCAGGCTTCTCTCCTCTCCTTCCATTTAACAGCCTCTCCATTTTTCTGCTTCCTGCAGAAGATGACCTCTAATGCTCAAAGGACTCTCTGCCTGTGGTAATGTGATCTGGTGACAGCAGCAGAAAAAGGTGTCAGCAGTCCTGGATCGTGTTCCCAATCCGGTTATTGGATGATGTGAGATCTGGGGACAGACATTCATCTTTGTTTCCCTGCAAGCTCCACTAATAGTCACACATCTCTGTTTTACAGTAAAATTGCTTTTACCATGCCAAATTAATTATTAATACACACATTACAATATTTTCAGTATCCTGTAGCAATGAAATCAGATGCTATGTCACTTGCTGCCTATTAGCTTGTGGCATGGCATGCAGTCCTTTTAGATGTACCTGTGTGGTACCCCCACCTCCTGTCACCCTGTGTTTCCAGGCACCCAGGCTTTATAGCCATGATAAAGCAGCTTTCACATATTCCTGACTTTTTTGTTAATTGCATGCTTTCTGCTATTTTTTCTGAAATAATTTTCAGGACTTGCTGAAATGTGAGTAATGTAACTGGGAAGCAATGATTGGAGTGAGAGACTCTCCTTTAGAGGGAGTGTCAGTCATGGTTGATTACAGCTGACGCATCATGCCCTCATGTGATGTTTTCTCCCCACAGAGGGGGAAATCTGGTGATATTGCCCAGGTCTGTTGAGCATGCATGCCTTAGACCCATATACATCCTATGAGGGTTGTTAAAAAGCTTTGCTGGGTTTATTTCACCTATGCCTTTGGGAATACGTGATACCACCTGCATTGTGATGTGTACCTATCACATCACTCAAAAGCCTTACTGACCTTAGTCTGATCTTCAGTCCAGTTTGGGCACATAGCTTTCCACTTTGGCATGGGTTTATATGCAAATGTATTATTCCTAGTCAAAGTGGTTTGGCCAGAGTACACATTTTGGTGTACGATCTCAGCTTTTGTTTCTTTTTGCTACATAAATTACCTATGGCACTGGAAAAGGTCACAGAAACCTACTAAAACCTGGGTGTGGGGTGTGTGGGAGGAAGAGGTGCCACACATGTCTGCATTGGCTCCCACATAACTCCTACCTTAACTTGGAAGCAGCTTTCATCTGGAGTGGCTTCTTCTCCCTCTCCCACCCACTCTCCCCTTATGGCCTGCAGGTGCTAGGCTGTAGCTTCTCTCGTATTTTTGGCTGAATGTTTGAATTAGCACATTTTTAATGGATGCCTTTTTCAGCACTGATGAAAATAGTGTAGAATTTTGATAGTTCTCCATTACTCCATAAAATGCATAAAAATAGTTTGCTTAAATGCCATAGCAGTTCTTGAGGCTTATTACCATTACTAGTTTAGAGACCATGGTTCTATTTTAGAAGGAGGTTTTAGATAAAGCAGACTTAGTGAGTTTATGCTCTTCTGCTTTTCCAGAGAAATTTAAATGATGTGGTTGAAGATCAAATGATTTTAATTTCTGATACAGCACAGAGCAATTTATTTCAAATCTGCACTTTTTATTTTAAATAGCATGGAATAAGTAAATAATACTTTCTTTTGTTAGTATTACAGACCCCAGTCACCTGTGATTTGTGTTCTCACACTCATCTCCAGTAGTCTGTACTTTGCAAACCACCGAGATACGTAGAGCTTGTGATGCTTCTGAGTAAGGAAGCTGCTGTGATGTTTTGTTGCTTCTGCCCAGCAGGATTGGTCCAGGTCAGTTGTAGCTCAGGTGTCCATACACGGTTAGCAGACTGACCTCTCCCTGCCTTCAGAGTGTCTTTGCTGAGTTAGTCTAAGAATGGGAGCAAAACCCCACACCCAGACACAGTTGTGGCAGACAGGTTGACCCCCAGTGGGTCCAACTGAGTTAAAGTGAGATATGAAGGGAACTGAAGCCTTTTGCTTCAGAAAAGGATTTGTGGCAGAAACAGCAAATCCTGATGACTCTGAAAGTTGGAGAGGAAGCTTATGATGAAGTTTACACTGTGTAATGTTTTGACTTACTGGTAAAACCCCAGGAAGGAAGTGAGCCTGGTTGTGTTCTGTGTTAGACTGTGTTAGCGCTGAAGACTTTGTGAGGATGTCTGTGATAACACAGAATCACAGAATATTCTGAGTTGGAAGGCACCCACAAGAATCATCAAAATCCAACTCCTATAGGTTTCTCTGAAACCCTGGCACTCTGTGGGAAAGCTGCCTGGAGTGTAATTGTAGCAGATGTTTGTACTGGGTGAACTCTCATACACGTTTAACGGGTATTGATCTATAGAAAACATAAGTTTGCATTTATTAGATGCTGTTGGTTAAGCATGTAGATCAAAGATATCCCAAAGCAGGTAGATAATGAGTACTCTTATAAAGAGGAGATAATGAAGCTTTTCATGAAGTCTGAGTTTTATAAAGTACTGAACCTCCTGGATTCCAACGGAAATCAATGTTGGCTGTTGGTGCTAAGCATCTCTAAACATTGCATTTGTGGTTTCAGGCCCAGGTTAAATCCCCATTGACTTCAGACACTTTTAATCAGCCTGAGGACTTCAGTATTTAGCCTTCTGACAGTCATTCTTGCAACACTGTCTCTCTCTTGCTCTGCTTGACTCATGGGTAGGATTTTATTTTCCTTAAGAATTCATTGTATCATCTCTGCAGAGAGCTGTGATTTAGGGGCCTGCTCCTTACTTTGTACATAAGCATCTCTGATTGATACCCCCACAGCCCTGAGAAGTGCTTGCAGCTTGGGCAGAAGTACACAAGAAATTACAGCTATTTATGGTGATTAAAAAATGTGCTTTGTAAAAATAATAAATGAGAATTATAGAGAATAAGAGAAAATATTATTGTAGGGAGTATCCTGTACTGAATTCCCAGGCAATTCCCAGGGTTAACACAAGCAAGATAAGGATCAATCAAACAGTTAGGACACCAGTGTTTGGCAGTGCTCTGTTCTGCTTGTATTTGTTCTAAAGAAATTTAAAGATCTCTTTGAACATAGTGTGTCTGTGTCAGGGACTGAATTTGTAGCATTTCTTTCTATGTAAAGGAGTAGGGGACATTTTCGGTTTTAACCTATTTTCGTGGTCCGATACGCAAGCAGGAATCTCCTCACTAGAACACTGCATATGTCTATCCCAGGTTAAAAGTTAGCCATTTAGATGGTAACTTTACAGGAATGATCATACACAGTGCAGCAGAGTATGTGGCAGTGGGGATGGGGCCTTAGTTTTGGTATTGGATTATCTGGGAGGAGACCTAGGATTCCAAAACTGTTCTCTGTGCCCCTCCATCACTGGAAAAAATGGGGCATTACAGTTCAGTTTACCTTATTCTAGGAAATTTTCCTCCTCTTTACTTTAAAGCAAATATTATCTCATCATCACATGCTAGACAACATACCAAGAGAAGAATTCTTTCCAGTCCGAAATAGGACTACAAGTTTTTTCTAGTGAGGCAACATCACCAAAGTCTCACGGTGACTCATTACACTTCTGATCTGCTTCAGTACCTAAGGCAGAGCTTGGTACCAAATAATCACAAAATATTGCTTATTTTCTCAAGTATTACCATATAATTACACCTGTCAGATGAGCAAGTTCTTGTTTAATAACTTTTAGGTAGATGGCTGTATATTATTAAAGGGAGGGGATTTGCAGTTTGCAGAAATATGCTGTTCCAATAACAGTCATTTGTTGACACCTGGTAATTTGTAAACTGTATTTACCAGATCTTATGAGCATTTCAGATCAGATGAATCTGTTAGGAAGCCTTTTGGTGGAAACATTTCCTAATTAATTGTCCTTCTTTGTGTTTCAGAGAGAGTGAAACAATAACCATCAGCCAATTTCACTTTACATTTCTTGGCATGCAGGAATAAAGCCAAGTATTCTTTCTTTTATATGGTAGGAGAAACTAAGGAAAGGGACAATAATTGCACAGAACTAACAGGACATTTCTATTGAAGGGGCAGAATGAACAGCAGGTGCCCATTGACTCTCATTTACTCTAGCAAGGAACGTCAGAAGATTAGCAAATATCAGAATATCAGATGTCCAGAAGGTGAGAGCTTGAGCTTTTCCTACAAATGTTTAATTTTTCATCAAAACCTTCTAAGAACAAGGTGCTCATTCGAGAGATGTATCTTTTATGGTTGATTAGGAAATTACAGTAAAGGAACAGCCTGGTGAGAATAGGAATTCACAGTGGATGCCTCAGAGCTCATCACAGCAAGGACAGCTTTCAGTAGGGCAAAGAAAGAAAAAAAAAAATCCAAGTGCTGTTTCCCCCCCTGCATGAGGAGAGCTCCAGAAGGCCAGGTAATATTCCCCCCATAGTCACCCATGCACACTGCTGTCACCAGCTTGGCACTGGTCCTACAGATTCAGCAGCAAGGCCAAAAATGCTGCAGAAGCTTCCCTGCCTGTCTCTTTTCATTGATATGTCGGGTCTGGGGAAAACAGAGACAGCATCAGGCTCCACGTGGGATTTCTCAGCAGGGCTCCTCTCCCCTTTCAGATCTGAGACTATGGTGATTTGTATCTTTGAATATGTTTTTCCATTCATTTTCCTTGTAATGATGCTGAAGAAAGGGGTGTCAACACAAAGGAAGATGTATCTGTCACTCCACACTGCTCTGGTTTCTGGCAGCAGTCAGGCTGCTGCTTGGAACTGGCTGGAAAAATCACTGTCACTGTTTTTGTTGCTAGTTTTCTGAGGAAGGAAAAAAATGCCAGCACTGATAACTGGTTGATTCAGAGCATACAAAGCTATAAAGTAAAAATGTGCCCCAAAATTTTCCTCAAAAACCTAAAATCTTCCAAATTGCACCATGATGCTTCAGAGTGCCTTCTCTTGCATGGCCATACCCTATGTCCCAAGGACCCTTGGTGGCTAGGACCTGGAGATGAACACCATCTCGCCTCCTTAGGGGTCCTTGTGGGAGTCTCTGGCTGCAGTATCCCATGGGAAATGTCCATCAAAGGAACACAGCTCATAAAGCATGTTGTACCCAGCTTCAGTCTCCAAATCCCAGAAACAATGAGCCTGGAGATGCCTCATCTTGCCCAGTCCATGCGCAGAGCAGGATCAGTTACTGTGGGTTGTTCAGATCCACACCCAGTTGGGTTTTGAGTATCTCCAAGGAAGGAGATCCTGCAACCTCTCTGAGCAACCTGTGTCAGTGCTTGGTTAACCTCACAGTGAGAAGTCAATCATCGTGGCAGTGCTTCCTAACACAAAACCTAATAACTCCAGGTTCTCTCTCTACCTCTTTCTCAATATCTCCTCTTTCTTCTTTTTTTTTTTTCAGTTAGTGAAAAGAAAGTAATGCAACTATTTTCATAAAAAGAAACCATTTTTTTAAAGGTCACTTAGTGTTTCACCTGCCTTTGGGTTGTGTTGCAGTGTTGACACAAGGGCTGGTGATAATGTTGATCATTAGTAACATTATTTATTCAGCACCTGGCAAAAGCACTCAGGCTCTTTGTGCTAGGTACTGCCCAAATCAATCAAAAGGAATACAATCTGTTCTCAGAGAAGGTGTTATTTACCTAATAAACAGTCAGCTGCAAGAAATGGGTAGAGAGAAGCAAGGACACCAAAGCTTTTGTGTTATCTCTGAACTTCAGCATCACTGTGGCCGTACATGGGAGAAGAGCGAGATCCTGGCTAACCTGCCAGCCTGCTACCCAAGGGTGGGTGTTAGCCAGTCAAATGGATGGAGATGTCCTGTGGGTGTAACCTTTCCTGGGATCATATGAAATCACTTTGGTGACTGTTGGGCACTATATTCTTTTAAAAGCTGCAGTACAAGTGCACTTAAGAATTAATATTTTAGAAGGACATGCTTTTGAAAAAGCCTAAGAAATAGTCATTTGCGTTTTTCAGTTGCGGTATTCTTCAGTCAGGAAAAGAGCTTAAGAGAAAAAGAAGCAAGTGCACAGTTATTCCTTTTCTTGGAAAAATGCCCTTCCATTGAAAAGACATATCTCTGAGTCTACAAACAGAGCAGTAGGGTGTTACTTGTCCCAGTACTGCTTCTCAACTAGAGGAAAAAAGGAAGAAAATTTCTGGTTTCACCAGAGGAAGGAAATGTGGTGTTTAAGGGGGTAGGTGTCAAAGTTTTGAAGGGTGTCCAAGACTTTTTGGGGCAGTCCAGCACTAGCCCTTCCAAATGCCACCACTGAGAAGAATGCATGGGAAAATTAAGAAAGGGAATGAGGTGGCACAAACACGTAGCACATGAAAATCATATCTTTGGAGAAGAAACTGCTTTGCTGGAGCAGAAACTTAGTGCTAAGGACACTGATGCCAACTTTGGCTTCTAGACAGGAGGGTGTTTTGGAGGGATGTGGTGGAGACCTTGCCTCCCTGCTCCTTAGCATCCTAAGCAATGCCAACCTGCCATTGCAGCTGGGTGTACCCCAACTTGAAATACTCAGTGTTGTCCCATGCCCAGTGCCTGCCAGACCATGAGGCTGCCAGAGCCCAGCACTGGTGCCTCATAGGGCAGAGCAGCCAGCAATGGCCCTGGTGCTCTTTGCAAACAGGAGATACCATCTCACATACTCATTTGGAGCCACAGAAGTTTCTCGCATGATTTGGAAGCAGGAGCTGGTATCCACTGAGATGTGGGCACGTAAATCCAGCCTCGATATCAAAGATGCCTGCTCCCAGAGGGAGCAACAAGGAACTTCATACAGATTTGGTTGCAACAGTGCTGCTGCATGTGGTTTTAAGTAAAAATGCGGGCAGCAATGGAGAAACTAGGCATTTCTCTCCTTCCCAAGGATGAGAGGCAGAGCTGAGCATGCAGCCGCTGCTTTGGCACAAGCACCGTTTATGTCCCTCTCTGTGTAGACCATATGTTACATCCCAGCTTTCTCTCTCTTGTTTACTTCTATCCATTTTCCCATGTGCCATCAGCCCTGAAGCTCCTTTTTCTCTACTAGTCTCTGTGGCTAGCAAACTGTAATTCCTAGGTCATTTTCAAAGGAGCTGCAGAGGAGTAAAACCCAAGCCCTGGGGTGATGCTGGAAGGGGTGATTCTCCAGCAAAGCCTGGAGATGCCTTGTCTTTCAAGCACATTCGAAGTGTCCTCTGAAACACAAAACCTTGGCCCATGTAATAAAACACATGTAAATTTGTAGTATAGGGAAGGCACGCAGTTTTTTGGTGGTTGGCATACTGCCTTTTTGTTACTGCACTTCTGGATGAAAGCAGTCAGCTGCAGGTCATGGCTCTGCAGATTATGGCCTAATTAAGAAAAACTCAGAGGATCAGGCATGTTTGGTGTAAAATGTCCAGTGAAGACTTGATTGCTCAAAAGCTGAAAGAACCAAATAGCAGGAAACAATTCTTTCCATCAACATGTAGCCCAAAAGCACTTTGATGTTTGACTCCTATCCACATCTCTTTTTTCTGCCAGGTAATTCCTGACACCTCCTCTAAGCTTTTCTGCACTCTGATGCTCGCTAACCTGAGTATTGAGAGATTTCTGTAGCTCAGTTAGCTAGCTTAAAAGTGTATTATTTTCATATTCCACTGGAATACATGGTGTCATACAATAGCCACAGAAATGCAAGCACCCTCAAAATAAACTTCTGCCTACATGCAAAGAAAAAAGGGTTTGTTGGGGATTGTAATAACCACATAATTTGGACCAGTTTCATATAAAGGTCTCTTCAGTGATATCTCGCAATAGTCCTGGGCCCATTCCAGTGTGATTTAATTTCATCTGTGCTGCAGTCAGTGTTTCCTTTGGAACTGTGTCATTTTTCTCAGAAAGATGGTCACCCTCCATCTCATATTTACTAAATAGATGCCAACTAGGCCTGTGTTCAGTGATGTTGACAAGACCAGTGACAAACCCAGGGATTTAAACAGAAAATAACAAAAAGCCATACGCAAACCAGAGCAGTTCTTGCTGGCAGTTCAAAAATGCTTGCATGGGGTCATGGGGTATTTGTCTCAGATTCAGAGCTGTTGCTTGTCTCCAACTCAGACTCTCATCTTTCAGTACAATTATTGTGTAGAAGATCAAAAAATAATTAGATTTTTTTTATGTTCTCTCCGAGCAGCTCCAAGACCCAGTGAAAGATTTTTCAGGATGCCAGAGCCAGCAAAGTCAACCTCAGCCCCCAAAAAGGGCTCCAAGAAAGCCGTGACAAAGACCCAGAAGAAGGGTGATAAGAAGCGACACAAAAGCAGGAAAGAGAGCTATTCCATCTATGTCTACAAGGTGCTGAAGCAGGTCCATCCTGACACCGGCATCTCCTCCAAGGCCATGGGCATCATGAACTCCTTCGTCAATGACATCTTTGAGCGCATTGCTGGAGAAGCCTCCCGCCTGGCCCATTACAACAAGCGCTCTACTATCACCTCCCGGGAGATTC
This sequence comes from Sclerurus mexicanus, assembly GCA_013396755.1. Classification (NCBI taxonomy): domain Eukaryota; kingdom Metazoa; phylum Chordata; class Aves; order Passeriformes; family Furnariidae; genus Sclerurus; species Sclerurus mexicanus. The sequence goes on along the minus strand of VWZF01000016.1, from coordinate 236,260 downwards.
AGACAGCGGTGCGCCTGCTGCTCCCAGGAGAGCTGGCCAAGCACGCTGTCTCAGAGGGCACCAAGGCTGTCACCAAGTACACGAGCTCCAAGTAGCTGGACATCAATGCAATGGGACCATTGAGCACCAGGCCCTCCATGCAAGCACAGGTAGGCAGCCATGGTCTGGATAAACATCACAGCTATTATCCACAGCAATTTGCAGCCTTGGGATGGGCATGAGAAGCGACCCGGTGGAAGAGGAGGCAGTGATCTGGATGTCAGCTGATTCTCATAGTCTGTTCAGGATGTGGAAAAGATTTGTCAAGGCTGGTGGAGAAGGCTCCTGCTTTCACATCTTATTCAAGGAACTGACCAACCGTACTGTATCCAGTCTCCTCTGTGCTTGGCAGGCATGCATGTTTGGCACTGGCAGGGGAGACTGGCAGCGGCAGAGACACCATCCCTGAAGTCTTCCTGTTTGACTTCTTTCTCACAGTCATCTGATATGGCCACTGAGAAGTCAGCACTGGCATCCCCTCTCTCTCTGGTGTGTAGTGGCTCAACCCACACTGTGCAGGCAGAAGTGGCACCAACAGCTACCAGGCACATATTGATTCAATAGCTGTCTGTGTTTGACAGCCTGTTTTAAAGAGCAAGCCTGGCAGGCAGGCAGATAGCCAAGCTGATACCAAGTGCTAATCCTCCTCCTTGCTCCTGATGGATGAGCCACGGAGCAGGCTGAGGGTGCTGGCGCTGCCCACTGCCTCCGCCTTGTGCCAAGATGGGATGCTGGGACTGGGTCACTAAGTTTCCTGGCTGCTGCTTTGCTTGCTTTAGGACTTGCTTTGGTGTGCAAGACATTGTTAATTCTGCTGCTTTTCAGAGACTTTTCCTGCCTTGACGCTGCCTGGGCACTCCCTTTCACCGCAAGGATGGGCAAGAAAGGGTGGGGCCCATAAGGGTCCCCTCTCCTGTGAGTGCTAGGGTGGTACAGGACAAACAGCATGGAGGTGTTGGGAGGGGACCGAGGGTTTGGGAAGGCATCTGATATGGGAGTAGAGCTGGCTAATGCATTTGGGGGTGGAAAGAGGCCGGCCCCCTGCAGAGATCACTGTGAGCAGTTTATATGGCCTTGCCTTCCCTGCTTTATTCAGCAATTAGAAAGCAAAACCAAAAACGGGGGCTGGGTGGATATATAGGGACACTTGCCTGCATCCCAGATATTTTAAAGATTAAATAATTTTAAACTTCTACAGATACTCCCCACATCTTCTTTAGGTCCACAGTAAGGTGAGCAATAACAAAATCCTAATAAAAGCCATAGAGATTAGTAGAGGAATTTCTTGGTTATCTTGCCCAGACTGCTGGATAGCAGAAGAGCATGTGTAGCACTGGTGTGAAGTTGAAGCTTCCTACTCAAAACACAAAATTAGCTAACATTTAAAAAAAAATCAAAGTCTCTGGTAGGCAGTAATGCTCAGATAAAAAATATTCATGTCTAAAATAACAACAGCTTTCTGCAACTTGTTCTGTAAATAAAAGGAGCAGCAAAGGCACAGAATCCAGAACTCAGTGCAGATTCTCCCTAAACTCCAAGACCTTGTTTTTAATTGAAAAGTGAATTCATATCCCAAAATAGCAGCCTTGCAGTACATCTCTAACTTTCCCCTACATTTATCTCTATCCTGTTTCTTTATGCTTTGGGAGTGATTGGGACCTTTGGCAAATTTAGGTTGCTTTTGGATCTGCAGCTCCAGAAGATTCAGTTATTTCTTGGTTTTATAACAGCATTGCAGTCATTTTCCGGTTAGTCTGAGGAAAGGACTGCATAGACCTGCTTGACCAAGAGCACCTCAGAAATCCGAGAGCAGCTTGGGGTCTTGTGTGATCTCTGTGCAGGAGTGAGGGTCAAGTTATTTACAGGTTGCTCCCACCGTACTGCTGTAGTTTGAACACCTCACACTTGAAAAGGGACTTTCCTCCCACGTTCTGCTCAGTGATGCCACACAGCTGTGTTTCATAGCCTAATGCCAGCAGGAATCTTTGGTGATATCTGTCAGAAAGAGCAAAACCTGGCTACCTGGCTGCCAGGACCCACAAGGAGCAGCTCTCAGTGGCAGCACCTGTACTCAATAAAATTGTTAACATGGGCCACTTGGCCACCACAATTTGCAGGTGACAGCTTAAGTACTTACTTTTGTTTTCCAATCAAATGGTCAAAATCAGATACCAAAGATTAAAATGTACCTGCAGTGGGCCTACAGCCACCATCCTTGGCCCCTCTGCCAACAGAAGTCCGGAAAGTGGATGATGCATAAGGGGAATATATGCAGTGAAAGGCTGGCTGGCATTGCTGGAGCTTTCTTCTTCTGTTCCTATGAGCTGCAGGTCAGAATTCATGCCCCTGGGGAGTCATCTTGAACGTAGGAATTTGGAGTGGAATAAAGCTGCTGAAGCAGTGTGTGTGAGCCAGGACACACATCTCCCAGGATTACCTGGCACAGCCTTGAAAACCTCAGTCTTAAGCAGAAATCAGGAAAATAAAATGAGATCTTAACCCACCAGGGTCTCCTGGGCAGCTCAGGGAGCCAGGAATGAGGCTGGTCGCTTGGACAAGAGCTGCTCACCCCATACACGTACCCACAGTACTGGTCCCATTTTCTTCTGCCACTGTTGCCACTCTCCATTTTTTGAGATTGTTTCAGAGAGAGGAGAAACAGTGATTTAAGGCTACAAAAATGCTTGAAGACTTAAAGAGGTTTTTTATATTGTCTAAAGTTAAGTGACTGAGACTGATCACGTCCATCCATTTATAGTTTAGGTTGTCCTTTCACATATCATTTGCTTTTCAGTCTTCCTTTGTATTTTTTCTTTACTTGCCCTTGACAGTGTGAAGCATAGGACTGAGGGACTGCTCCATGTTAAAATTAATTTTTTTTCCTTTCTTGCAATCTTTATTTTAGCCCAGTTCTGGTGGCTGCTCTGTTCCGTCACTGTTGTACAGACCCTTGTGCCAGTGAAAGGAAGAGATGATCCACAAAAGGCAAGGCTGGTATAAGTTAGGTCTAACACAGAAAGCAGTTGGAAAGTTAATGGCCCTTGTGTCAAGGAAAAATGAAGACAGGAAATCTGAGTCTCCTGCAGTGATCCAGTGAGCAGCAAAGATGGGGCTTTTAAATATGCCACTATGGGTGTTACCCTTGCAGTGTCCCACAAGCAGTTTCTCTTGCAGTCCTGACACTGGAAATCAGACACATCCCATTTCTGCAGATCCTAGAGGACTCAAGTGTTTCACAAGGGAAAGGGAGCAGGTTGGAAAGGGGACTCTGTTCCAATGCAGCCACCCAGCTGAAGCAGTTGGAGGCTCCTTGTTCAGCAGGCAAACCTGCAAGGCAGCCTGCCCTTCCCACAGCTGCCTGCTACTGCTGTACAGGAGCACACTCACAGCAGTTTTACAGGAATTATTTTGAATATGATGAGCTTGGACAGAGCCTTAATATTAGAGGAAATAGAAGGTGGTTTAAAAGTTCAAGGATTGATTGTACACTAATCTGAGGTGTGACATACTTCACAATTCCCTGGTAAGGAGATTCTCTGCAAAAGAGGGGTTCTGCACTTCAGGATCTGAGCTTTTAAAAAAAAAAACAAACCATGTATTACCATATCTGGAATTTATAAAACATTTTAAAACTGAAGATAATGTACAAAGCCCCACTGTCCCTGTCTGATTCCTACTGCAGTTCCAGGAGCACCTCTGGGCCATTTCTTTGTTTTGCCAATTAAAAAAGTAAATCAACTACAGATTCAAAGTTGGAAAGGAAGATGAAAAAGGTGATACAGCCTTGATATTAATCTCATGTTAACCCCAAGGACATCACTGCACCAAGTTACTTGTTTTCATGTACAATTTAAGAAATAAAACAAGCTGCTAGAGATCTGCTTCTGATTTTCCACCCTACTTCCCTAGAAGGGCTTAAATTTCATGTGCCCTTGACAGCAGAGCTTAACCTGCAGAGGAGCTGAGTGTCCACCTGCATGGAGCTTTGCTCCTGCTCAGGACACACAGGTTTTTATTCAAGCATGGTGAAAACGAGTGAAAACAAGTGTAGAGGATGAGTGCCTGTCCTGGACACCCCTGTGTGTTCTAGGGAGGGACACTACAGAGCCCTGCCCAGCAGAGCTGTGTGGCTGTGCACCCTTCTGCCCTGGTGACAGGCAGCCATGCGAGTACCCCAAGTCCTGGCCACCCCTGGAGTGGAGCTTGGCATGGCCTGCGCGCAGCCCTGAGCATTTGTCCCATCATAGCATTTCCTGACAGTTTACATCCAGATCAAATTGTTTACAGGGAAAGGAAGAATGTGAACTAAAATCATAAAAATCACTTGCTGATAGAATTTTGAGAGTTCCCTGGGACCAGCATCTGGGGAGCAATCTCTCATGCTTACTCCATGCATCGTATCTCATGGGCTTATGTACACAGAGTTTTTCTGACAGTAAGTGTTACATCAAATATGATCCATGTTATATTGCTGCTGGTTTATGACCTATCTTAGTGCTAATTACCTGTTTTCTGTTAAATGTATGAATAAAATGTAAATGCCAACCTGTTGGAAATGAACGAGACCTAGCTGTCAGGGTGTCTTTGCTTCTGCTTTACCATCGAGGTCTCCCCAAACCCTGCATTTCTCCTTCTACATGATATTTTCTTCAGACCTGGGGTGACAGCAACCACCCTTCTGGCAGAGATGGAACCCAGCTGGTCCTGGCAGAGAGTCAGTCAAAAACCAGAGGAGCCCCACACTGAAAGGATGTTCCAGGCTGCCACTGTGAGTCCTCATGGGGTGTCATTCCCCCCAAATATGGGTGTAATATAACACCTTTTTTTCTCAGGCCCTTCCAGTGAGCTTGCCCCAAGCAGAGCTGAGACTGCAACCTGTCCTTGCCACAGTCCTGCTTGGGGAATGCTCTGCCCAGCACCTGTCACTTCCAAGTGGGACCAATTTTGACTTGCACAGACTGAACACTGTGAGATTCTGTGGTTGGAGAAGTGTTTTATGCACATTCAGAATTTCTGTTCCTCTGAATTAACAATTTCTCCACTAGAAATCTCTTTCCTTGGACTATGAGAAGTTTATAGGCAACAAACATGGAATAAGATATAGCATCTGAAAACTCCAGGAAGAAAAAGATCTTCCCTTTAAAGAATGATTGGTAAATACACTCCAGTGAAAACTTCTGGACATCAGCATTATAATGCACTCAGTGGAGTGGGAAATGCATGTGCCATGTGAGACACTGTCTGCCAGAGAAACAAGCTAAGACTTCAGATATGCCATATAACAGCTAAAAATGTGTATAGTATCTCTAAAGACAAACTCACAAGCTTAGCATAACTGGGAGAATCAGTATTTGGAGGAAAAAACTTACAACTAACTGATCTGAAGTATTTATTAAAAAGAAAGTAAATTATGCTGCTTCTAATACTGATTTTCATTTTGATACCCCATTGCAGAGACACACCCATAATGCACTTTGACAACAGAGCTGACACCTCAGTCTCAGGAAAACCCAAACCAGGTTACAAAAGCTAGAACATAACCTATGGTCATGCTTCTCCAGGATGCTGGGAAATGACTATTTCTTGTTTAGTTACTCAGTTATTACTGACTGGTTATTCAAAGAGCATTAGTTGGACTCAGGTGCCACACAACTATGGCTGCCGGCAGAAGCAGATAGAAGAACTCAGGAACATCAAAAGAAACTATGAGGTCTAAGTTTAAAGTAAGAGGAGCAGCCCTTCATGCAGCAAGCAGTCCACCTATTGAGCTTTTGCCAATGGATATTGAAGATGCTAGAATTTGGTTCAAGGACAAACTACTTGGAGAGAAATCCTTTAAGACTTGCTAAACACATATGAACTCCGCTGAAAATTATTATAGGCTGAGAGAATACAAAGTTACTGTATATGTCTGTCCTATTCCTACAGTCTTTCTTGCCTATTCTGTCATGGCCACTCCTGGAAACAAGATTTTGGGTTAGATACACCAAAGGGTTGGCCCAGGTTGTCTGCAGTCATGTAAAGTCTACCTTGTACTATGCATGAACTGTGAAGAGTTTCAGGCAGTTTTCTTAGGCCTCTGGAGCTTAAAATAAAGCATAAAAGAAAGCTTTTTACCTCCCTTTTCTGTGTGGCTCCTGCCCTTATATTGATGGTTATGTGGATTCTGTTAACATGGCTTACATGAAAGATGTGAGAGATGTTTTGTTTCTAAAATAGTTAGGGTTAATAAACACAGATGGTGTGAGAATCAGGAATGGAGCTTCTGCCTTCTCATATAACAAAAAGCTGCTCTCAAAAACATTCCTTATTTTTTCCCCTGAAACAGTTGATTTTTTTAAAAAATACACACAATTTCCTGCCTTTTAGCATCCATAATGCTAACTCTCCCCACAAAAAAATCTCTTGCAGAAATTCATTCAGAAGAAGTATTCTTACAGATTTAACTGTCTTCTAATGACGGAAGAATATTCTAATAGTAATAGAAAGGGAAAGATTGGTAGGAGTGGGATAGGAATGGCAATGGCTGCTTCTGAGGCCCCAAAAGGGACCAAAGGCAGGAGACTATACGTGGATGCTGCAAGAGTGGCTGATACTGATAGGACCTTGATGAGAAGCTTACCAAGATGCCAGCACACACAGAACATGCTGCTGCTCTGAACACAGGAAATGCAGGGCAGGAAGTAAATCCTGGTAACTTCCAGAGGTGGAGCAGCATGGACAGTGTAGGTTCTACCAGAAGCTAAAGAGTATAAGCGTATAAAGGGCACATCCAGAGCCAGCACACATCACCAACCAAAGAGCAACACAGGAAATTTGATGCGGACATGGGGGTACCATGCCTCATTCTCCAAGTCTTTGCAAAGATGGACACACGCATCCTGATGTGTGCATACTGGTCAGACAGCTTGGATACATCCGTCTTGTGAGCATGTAGGTATGAGAATATGAGCGTGATTGAGTCAAATCAGTCTCGGTTTAAAATAAGGTCACTTGCCTATAAGGGGACTCCCAGTGAGTTTGCTACATTGTGGCTGCTCATCATTCAGGTACATCCAACCTTGGGGCAGGAAGACTATCTCATCTTCTGAGCACCACTCTCATTTATGGGCCATTGAACCTTCTCCTGAGGAGGTGTGGAAAACATTCTTTATACAGAGTACATCTGTATTTGCCAAGACTCAGGAAAATGTCCAGTGCAACTTTTTAAATAAACCAGGAGATGTTTCTGACTTAACCTGCCCCACAGGCTAGGACACATTCTGGTGAATACCAGGCCTGCCTCTGAAAAACATAGCTCCAGATGGGAGAGCCACAAGTGCTGTCAATAGAAGGGCCCAGTCTCCAATCTTCACCTGAGTCTGTCTAGAAAAACCAACAAAGGAGGGAATGTAGGTGCACCACATCAAATTTCACGAAAGTGAAGGAAATGTGAGGGTATTGCAATTTACCATCTTTTTTTCCTAGGCTTTTGATTTCTTCAAAGTGCTGCAGTATTCAAGAGCTCCCAGGAAGCCTGGTCTTGCAGGCACTGATGGAAACAGGCTATTGAACTGCTCTATCCCAGTAAAACCTGCCCTTGAATGAAGCTTTCTGAGGCATGACTAGGTTCTAGCAAAGAAGGAAGCCTACAACAGTAAGGACTGCCTGAGCATGCTGAGAGGAGGCTAGGAGGTTACTTTTTTGGAATGAACATCTATCCCACAGCTAATTTCTCCAGTCATTAAGGTAATAAGTCATATCTGAGTATAGGCTTCAGAAATGCAGCATCCTCCCTTCTCTTCCACAAACACGCTCCAATGCTACATCCATGTGAACTCACATTAAGTCCATGCTGCTCCCATACTTACTTGCACACTGTCCCAAGCCTAGAGCCAAAATAACTGCAGCTTTAAGTGGAAAACTCCATGGTAGAGCAAAAGAAGAAAATTCAAATTCCTCCCTTAGTGCCTTCTGCAGCCTGTTCTGTAGTGAAAGGACTGAGACACCTCTCACTGCAGTTAATCTTGGCTAACAAAAGCTGTTTCTGTGGGGTCCACCAGCAGCCACTGGCCACTTAGCAGGAGAGAGCCAGAGCTCTTTTTAGGCCAGATGATGCAGCACAAAAAAGTCTTTATAGCTCAGCAGCAGGCATCTTGCGCCTCTTCTCATCACGCCTCTTCTCAGGTTTTAAATACAAGGGGACAAAAGTTCTTACAAACCCCTGATTCTGTCAATTCCCTGAACATATGCCTGTAATGCTCTTTCTGGCATTTAAGTATCTTTAAATGGAAAAGACAGAGCTCTTAGGAATCACAGGATATTGCATGCCCCATCTCCCTTTCAGAGCCAGCATTTTCCCCAGTGTCAGCTAATAAGCTGATCACCACTTGTATTTGTAGGGCAGGACGTGGAACACCACAGAGCAGCAGCAGCAGAAACCTCGATGTAAGCAGCTGTGTGCCGCGAAGGATGAGCAGGAGGTCCTCCATGCCAAAGGGTAGATATCACAGCAACCGAAAGATATTAGAAGTACAAAGATGACAAGAAGAATTTTAATAACAAAAGACTAAATAGATCCAAGTTTGCAAGCAACAGTAGCTCTATACTTTATAGGAAAGTTACACTAGCTACAAAGGAACGGCAGGAAGAAGTCTTATCCTACCCTGCCAGCTGCTGTGGGACCTGCAGCACCCTCAGAAACAGCTCATACCTACTGGTCCAGGCAAGGAGCCTCCCATAGGAAAAGGCAGAACAGAAATCATACCCTAAGTGCCCTATTCATGTGAATTAATAGTCAGTTCAGACTGTTCAGAAAGGAATACTCAAATTTTGGAAGTTTTTCCTCTTTTTTGTTTTGTTTTTGCTTGTTTGGTGTTGTTGCTTTATTTGTTTTGTTTATAATTTACCATGTGGATCACATTCTTCATGTTTTCTTCAGGGCTTAACCTGACTGGATTATCTTGACACCCAGCTATACAGATGTCTAGACCTAAGTAGGCAACAGCTCTGAAAGTGACCTGGAAAAATATGCAAGCAACCTAAATGGTGGCAATTTTGCTTCTGAACACAAAGATGCCAAAGTATTAGTGCCTATACAGGGCTGAACAACTTTGTACTGATATTTAACCCTGATGTTCTTCCAGTTTGTCCCTATCAAGCTGTCTTAGGAAATGCAAGAGCACAGAGCCACTGCTTGCTCACTTAATGCTATAGCTCAAGAAAAACAAAAAACACCCTGATTTCTTTCCTCCATCTGTTGGGTGAGTGGGAAAGGGGACTTGAAACAAGACCTTTATTTGTTCAGAGAAGCAGAGGAAATGCTGGCTGCAGCCAACTGCTTCGTAGCACATGACCTTTAGCCCTGCCATAACTCCTATTCTTAACCTGAGGCATGCCTTTCTACCCCTGCTGCTGAGGCTGGGCTGCTATTTGGAAAAAAGAAATCATAGAAAATACCTGAAGGAAGAAGCAAGCATTTCTGAAGCAAAGGATAACAAATCAATACCCTAGAAACTGTTTACTTTTATAACTTAAATGATTATATGAGAAAGTGCATGTAGCTTGGAGTAGGAATCTGTTCCCCAGTGAGTGCCATCTCCTCCAGGCTCACTATCAAGTGCACTTCCACTTTCTAATATTTTTTGACTTTTGGACAAAGAGTCAGTTTAGGAGGAGGCCAAGGGTGAGGACTCTGGAAATTAGACACAGCAGTACTGTTATTTAAATCTCCCACACGTTGCTTTAACCCAGCTAAGTGCCTGCACATGGGTAGAAATCCAACCTCTGCTTCTCATTCTAGTTTCTAAACAGGACTTCTTAGCTGGATCTGATGATCTAAGCACTAGTAATAGTAGCGTCTGTTTTTGTTGTTATCAACCTTCATACAAGGTCTTCTGCCTGTCTTTGAAGGCAGTTTAACAGTGACATTTTCCAGCACTGGAAATGGTGTTCTCCCCATTTCTTGGTTGTGTCACGTTCCTGCACTTGTCAGCTGATGACCTAGAAGAGGTAGCAGCCATAACAGACAGTATTCTCAGTCCCCTAGAGTCAGCCAGGTATAAGGTTTGACTGGGCACTATAAAAGATTTATTGGAAGACATGTGGCTGGGCTGACATCTCTGATCACTTGTGGGAATTCATGGCACAGCACATGTCAGGTTGTGTTTCACTGTGCAGGGCTGCTATTCTCCTGTGCTGGCATCTCCCTGGCTCTGTCACTGAGCCCTCACAATCAAGATTTAAGATGTGGATGTGCAGTCTAAACCATACCACATCCTATGTGCCTTGCTAGAGGCCCAGTTGCTGTGCTCAGTAAGCTCCAGTGAGAGATCCTACTTAGATTCTCAGGTTATAATTAACTGAGAGTTAGTTAAGAATTTTAATTCTCTTTAGCAAGGTGGAGAAAGTCCTTTTTCATCATCATCTGAGATTTAGTTCTCTCCTTCAAGTCAGCCAGACAAGGCACTTACACCAGGTGCTGAGTCACACAACCGAAGATGGTACAACCTTGTCCTTGCAGAAACGTGTGTGATACAATCTGGGTTTTGAACCCTGAACTGAAACAGCACCAGTGACGTACTGACAAACTGAGTCACTGAGACAGCCACAGGGAGAGAGGCCTTGGACACAAGCAAACACACACTCCTGTGATCCAGTCCAAAGCTCTGCCCTGAAGGGCAACACACACAGAGCTCCTTCCAGCAGCTCCTGTATGAGCTTCAACCTGCTTCTGACAGTTGTTTCATTCTTGTAGATAAACTGTGGATATGGCAGAGCAGTATTTGGTATAAATCAGTTCACTGAAATTCAGCCAACTTGTGTCAGGGCTGAAATAAAACTGAAAAGATTAAGTCTTCCATCCCAATTATTTTATTTTTATTTCAGCAGTGCTAAAATAATTCAAATGAGAGCAAGTCTTGTCAGCAAAGAAAACAGCTTCTCTTCCATGGAGAGTGCTCACAGGCACAGGACAGGCTGACAGGATGGCAAGGAACAGCGAGGAGGAGTGCCAAGGGATCTTGCCAGGCACCTGGAGAGCAGCAGGCAAAGGCCTGTCCCTGACTCTGCTGGCATGCCCTGCCCCTCACCAGCACTTTGCAATCTGCTCAGTCTTTTGCAGGTCCCAGGAGTGCACCCTTGGATAGCCTACATGTGCACCAGGCTCATGGTAAGAGGCTGTGACGCCACCATGTGCAGCGATTTGTAGATGACTTTGGATAGTGGTACATTTATGCTCAATGCTTTGATATGCTTGGCATAGGAAACGCCAGTTTTTTAGGCAAAGCTAGCCCTACAGAGTGTTGTCCAAGACCTCTCCTCCCATATTTCATGCCTGTCACAGCAGCAGGCTGCAGGGAGGACCCAGTGGGCAGGAGGTGGTGGCTGTTTCTGTTCACCACGAAAGCCAGAGGAAGCATGGGGTTAAGCCTGCCCATCTCTAGCTTAACCTTTACAGATGCTCCTGTCTGATTTAAAACTGACAACCCCAGCATGCTGAGGATGTTTTCAGAGAAAAGCCAGGTGACAGCCTCCATTTCATTCTCTGCTTGTCTGTAATTGCTTCCAGACGCAGACATGGCACTCCTTGTTGCAGTCTGTTCGCTCCGCATAAAACCACAGTGCCAATATATGCTTAGGTCCTACTTGTCCCCCAGAGTTTTCCAGATTTTACAGACAAGCACTGTTCTCGTTTAGGTCTGTCAGGCTCAAAATCCTTTCTGCAAAGCTTCCTCAAGCACCCCCCTCTTTCTTCTGCTCCTCGCTGCAGATGGCTTTGGCTAGATCTCTCTCACAGGCAAGGAGGTACCATTTCCTCTCCCTCTGAACTCCTGTCTCCAGAAGTAGATTAAACTGGAAGGAATGAGATTTTTATCCACCTCCAAGACCCCCACACCACAAAGTGTGGGTGAAAAGGCCTCAAGTCATCATGCCACGCTGATGGAGGAGGTAAGCCTTCACAGTGGAGTTGAAGGGGGAGTTGTCCCCATACATGCTGGCAGCTGCAAAACCCCACCACAGATGAAGTAATATCATTTTGCTTTACTCAGCTCTGCCTGCATGACTGGTATGTGATACTGGCATCTCTCATCACTGGAGTTAAGAGCAATTTCCGTTCTGCAAGCCAGCTGACCTGCACTAGGATGAAATGACCTACACTTCAGGAGTGCACACTTCTCTCATTTTACAGTGGAAGGAGCCTGAAAACCTTCCCTGAAGACCAATATCTGAAATTAGGCTAGGTTATTGTAGGTACAACATGGCAGAGAGGGAACACAGATCCTCAAAGTGCGCATCCAGCAGTGTCACGTGGCTGTGCATCCCCCAGAATGTCACATTCCTGACCCTCCCACCAGCAGCTGTATGAAGACTGTTAACTCTCTGCCATGGTAAGCTGCTGGGCTGAGGGATGCTGAACAACAACTGATCCAGTTCAGCATGCTAGAGGTTGGCACAGACGTGGTCTGTCCACAGACCCGATGCTCATAAGAACATACACAGCCAAAAAGCCTTTCCAGATATACAGCCCTTCCAGGCTACCATTTATCATTTGTGTGTATTTTAAGACAGAAACTCTTCCTGAGTCACCTCTCAGCAGGATTTATCTGAAAGCAGGATGTCAAGGACTCAGGTCATGCCCTCCTGGCCAAGTGGAGGGCCCCTTGAGAAGATCATGCCTGTGGCTCTGCTCTTACCTGCTCAGCTGGCACAGCTGCTTTGCTTCCCCACAGGAAGCCTTTCCACTGACAGGAAAAACTCAGTGCTTGTTTCTGAATCCCACAGTGAGCAAGATAAATCCATCTGCTGGGGAAAAAAAAAAAAGGCAGAAATAGAGCGTGCAAGCTTTGCAGGCAGCTTTTGCAGGCACCTGGCATCAGTTACACAACTTTGTTGTGCCTCCAGCTGCTGCCAGAAGTTTTTGCCATTCCCACATCTGCCCTGGAAGAGGTTGTCTCTCTGCTGTTTGGAGAATGTGTGTACAGGCACAAGCTTGAGAACAGTCTTGGACTTTAGGAGCTTCACCTGCTTACTGCATAGGGCTGGCACACAGGGAAATCACTAAGCCACCTGGCTGTGTTTTGCTTGCACTGAGCCATGGCAGGAGCACCATGAAGCTGGGCAAATTCAGATAACAGCTTCTCAGGGACTCAACTCATACCTAGTGTCAGTGGTCATGGAATGGCCTACACACACCCTTTCATCCTCTGGTTAGAAATAAAACAGGAAAATTATCCTTCCTCTCACGATGTAAGAAAAGAAGTAAGAAGAGCACAGATCCCTGAAGCTTATAGAGAGCACTTAAATCTCATCATAGACTGACAGAGCATTGTATTCAGCTATCCCTGCTCTCCCTCCAGTGTTTCTTCTGCTTAGCAGACTGGTCAAACCCACAAGGCTCCTATATCCCATGGGCATATTCTGCCCATGTTTTGATTCCATTGTGAGGTGGGTATGACCTTCACCAATGCCATCATTTTGAAGGTGGGACCGCAAGTTCTGTTCTCTACCCATGATGTGGAGATGTCCTGAGGCAGACAAACCTGTGCACTCACAGAGAGGCAGCAGGAGGATTAGGACAGTTATTTGAAGCCTGCGTTACTTCTCCTGATGCTGAAGGAGCTAGGATCTAGCTAGCAGAGCATGGTGTTTTCCTCAGGCAGCAGAGCAGGCTGTGTTTAGATCCCAGAGGTCTGGGTTCTTTTGATTCTTCTTGCAAGTCGTATCAAATACTTTGCAACTTATTTCATAAGGTACTTGTGGGAACAGAATCTGAGATGCTGCATCTCTCCCTGAAACTAACATGATCCTACTACAGTGGGAGTTTGGGGGATTAGTAGCACTTAATTACACAGCTCTTTGAGTAGTATAAATCTTCCTCAGAAACAGGTTGGAAGGGTCACAAGTTAATGACAAATATTTGTTCTCTTTAACTGTGTATACCAAGGGAGAAGAGCCCAGCTCCCTCCAGCTTTCCTCCTTCATCACTCTGACAGCTTCAACACCACCTGCTCTTAGAGCAAAGTGGGCACAGAAATAAAACCCATGCTGATTTCTGGACCAGGCAACACAGGCTTGTAATGTGAGAACATGCACTTTATTTATAAGTATCAGTGAGGAACTTGGGCACACCTTGCTGCAGATGGAGTGATGGACTTCTCTTGTAATAAAGAAGTATCAATATGTTTGTTGATATAAGCCAGTGATTTAACAAAGTTTGATAGTAAATGTGGCAGTTTTAACAAGATTTGCTGGCAAGGGCTTGATTGTTTGCAGCATAGACAAAAGACAGACAAAACAGTCAAGGAGACTCTCCCATTGAGTCATGAGGTTCAGAAAGGACCCTCTTGCATTCTGAACTACTATTTTGAGTGGAGTTTATCTGTGACTGGATCCAGACTTAGTCCCAGACTTTGTCAAAGATTTATGTCTAAAGGATTATGTGCACAATAAATCCTTTTCATCACTTAGCTAAGATTTCAAAGTTTTTTTCAGAAGAGCGAAAAAAAATTTCAGGTCCTTCCTTCAGGCTGCCTTTCCAGTACATCACCGTTATTCTACCACCCTTGCTCCAGGACCCCATCCCTCACAAGCCTTTGGCTGAAACTCCCTGGGAGCCTGGACTAACCTCACAGGCTTCCACTGCTTCACTTCACTCCCCAGCTGTCAAGGACCTTGAGCACTCTCCTCTGCCTCCCAGGCTCTCCCAAAAATGGTTCCTACTCCCCAGCAGCTCTTCTCCTCGTTGTCCTCCTCCTCCTCATCATGTGTTCACCCCTCTCCTTCATCTGTGAAGGCAGATTAAGCCTGTATCTTCTCTGATCAAAGCCTAAAATTGCTGGATCATCCTGCCCTTCTCTGGTTTGTTTCCTTTAAGTAATCAGACAAAAAAGAAGTTTCTGCTCTTCTTGTGTAGCTCTCAGATTATGAAAAAACAGTTTCAACACAGTAAATCACTGTTGTAACACTTCACAGTGAAGACAGTGGAAGGACTGACCGGCTGGCTGGTCTTACCCTGCAAGGCACAGTCAGAGTGATCACCAGCAAATGGAGTAAGATGCATTTAAAGGCACAGCCCTGGAGCTTCTGACCAAAACACCATGGTCCAGAAAGGTGACCAGACAACAGCAAGTACCAGAACCCAGGCTTTCAGGGACCTATGGTGGCAGGGAAATGGTGTGAAAAGAAACCCAGAGGCTGCTTTTCAATAGCAGTGTCATCCTGCTGAGTGCCACCAGTGCTGTCGAGCAGTGTGCATCTCCCAGTGCTGCCCGCTGTGCTGGGATGGCAGGGAGGGTGTTGTGTGGCCACGCTGGGACCTCCCACAGCAGCATCTGACTGGTGTAGTCACATCTCCATGACCCACATCCTCATTCCTGGGTGTCCTACAGCAACCTTCAAATAGGGACAGGACTTGTCATTTACACCCTCTGGGGTTGGGGGGTTTTTCGTGGTTTGAGAGTTTGCTTTGTGCCTTGTTTTTTTGTGGTTTTTTTTTTTTGGTCTGGTGAATGAGCAGTTCATTATGCTGTAACTATGATTTTGCTAACATCTACAGCCCTGTTTCACCAAGACAGACATGGATTATGAGTACTCTCATTCAAGCTTGTACATGCTTAGTCTGTGTTATAATTGGGTCCTGATCCACATGAGGGGCTTCAGTGAGCTACTGCAATGTGAATGATAATAGTCACAGCTGCTATATAAGGTTCAGAAAAGATTTATGTCTTTGAAAGATCAGGATTGATGCTGCTTCTGTACAGAGAATAAAAAATACATGTAAATTTTTTCCTGTTGTCCATTAACTTATATTTGTTTATGTTTACGCTCTGTGTAAGTAAAACTGATCAAAACCTCTGAAAACACCATGAATATAACATAGTTACTGTTGTGCGTATTTAATGTTTAAGCCTTTGAGTATTGTTATGAAAATTTGGCCCTTTTAATGACGATTTTTGCAAGGCCAAACTTGAAAAATCTGTGATTTATAGAACTCTTAACAGCTAAATTATACATATTCCTACCAAACCAAAAAAAAACAAACCAAAAAACCCAAACAACAAAACAACCAACCAACAAACAAACAACAACAACCAACAGAAAAAGAGAAAGAGCTTCACTGGATGCCCTTTGAGAGACCAAACAGTTACTCGACTGTTGTTACCATTGTCTTAGAAGGTAGAGCAACTCTGCCTTGATTAATTTTTCATGAGTTAGGTAGAAAGGGATAATTAGACTGTGCTTCATACTGATTGTCTGCAATGGCTTTCTAATTAACTAATTGACTACAGAGTTAATAAGATTCAAAATTAATTTTTATATTTGAATTTGGCCAGACCTGTTTTAAGAACCATGAAGACAGATTGGTGGAAGCTTTCTTTTGGTACCAATCAGACCGCTATTTTGGAAATAGTTGTATTATCACCACAGCAGCTTTTTTGCAATGGCTTTTGCCTCTACCTGGTGGCTGGAAGATGAATTGCATGATTCCCAGTTTTTCTTTGCTTGGAGGCAGATGGTATTTTTGGATAAGAATATATATATATAAACATGAAAAGCACTCTAAGCTGCCACTACCCAGGGACTCCACTTATTTTGCCCATTCCATGGCCAGGTCAAGATGCTATTGGAAAGGATTGGTCATGTGGATATATGAATATGATATACTCATCACAGCATCAGCAGTCATTACTCACATATCTGTATGATTTCTTTGAAAGGATTGGCAAGCTGGTGTCAAGAGACAAAGCCAACAGATACAGTCAATTCAATTTTCAAAAGGCACTGGGGAAATTCTTCAACAGCAGCTTGTAAAGTAGCTGCCATGGATTAAGAGAGAGTGTCTTCATGTGAGCAAGCATTTGGCAAAAAACAGGAATACACCAGCATTATTCATAGGGAAGGGGAGTCCCAGCTGGAGTCCTACACTGACATATGCTGCAACTGCTCTGAGCAACCAGTTTCTATAAAATCTGCAAAAGAAGGTGAATAATAGACCTCCTGGGAAAAGGGTAAAGTCAGTCAACTATATTTAGCAGTCCAAAGGAACAAGGACGAAAGTTACTTCAGTACTTGCAGAAGGGTTTTAGAATACACAGAAATTGGACAGTAAAATGACAGGTGAAATTTGCAGATAAGACAAGTTTAAATCAAACCTGTTAGCAAACCCAATTCTAACTTACAGTATGCAGAGATAAAACCTGAACAAGGTATTTATGCTGGTTTAAGGGTAAACTGGCAGGAGAAACGGACCCACCACAAGAGGGATTATAAATCAGAATTGCAATTTAATGAAAGGTATTACAATAAATATACTGGCACAAAGAGAAAACTGCTTTCAACTCACCAAAACCCAGCAGCATAACCCAGTGTCCCCAGGCACAAGCCCAAAAGAGTTTGTTAGCCCTTGTGATGAGACCCAAGTGGTGCCCCCGAGTCTAAAGCAAAAGGAAGTAAAGAACCTGTTGGTGCAGATGATGGCTGGGGTCTGGTCAAGAGTGATGGTTTCCTCCTGTCAAGGTCCTGCTGCTCCTCTAGATCCGACAAGACCCCAAGGTCTTCTTACATCCGCTTATGTACCTTCAGGGAACACCCAGTCCCTCCCCCAGGGCGGGGACTCACACAATGGGTGATTAACTCTGAGTCATGGGGTATTGTTGAACCATTAGCAGCCATGCCCCCCCAGGCTGGGTGTGAAGGTGCTAACGACTCCCTGGGCAGCTGCTGCAAATGGTCCATTGTTTTTGGGAAATGAATAGAGGGGGGTAGAATACATAGCTTTGATCACCCCCACACAGTGATAACTGGTCCCACCTGCTGAACTAGGACAGTATTGCAAATCAAAACATGATGCATGGTTCTGGGCTCCCATTTCGAGGCAAGTGTAATGTGAAAATCAGTTACAGAAAAAAATTGCAGCCTTTAAACATGAATATAAACAATTGAGAGTAGACTGTGATGGCTGCACATGGAGTCTTCAGCAGGGTGGAGAAAGGGAGCAGAGGGCATTGTCTAAGGATGTTTGAGACCCCAAGCAGGTGGCAGGCGCTGCAGGGAGGGAAGGGGAAGGTATCTCACACAACATGTGCTGAAGCTTCACAGCAGTTTGTGGGAGGATGCCAAAGTTCACACAGTTCAGAAAACAATCAGCCAAATTTGTGGAAGAAAAATCCATTTGGCACTATTAAAAATTAAGGTGTTATTTCTGGTCAGGAAGTCTTTGGACCACAAATAGCTGCAGTCTGCAAGCACTTTTGTGAAGCAGCAGCACCTGTGCATTGTCTCCTATCACTCTGCCTGCAGGGCCTGTTTCTGGCCACTGCCAGAGACAGGGTAACCAGCCAGGAAGCCCTTTGATCTGCTTGTTCTTGGATTTTATGCATCACTCGTATCCAGTACCTTCCACATTTGAGGAAAAACACCAAAGGCTACTACGCACTTGCTGAAGCATACATCATCTCCCACTAGATGACATTTATCTACAGGACCTGTTTATCTACAGGGTCCATAATAGAATGGAAAAGTCTAGCCTCAATTAAATGGGAAAGAGGGCTAAAATCTTTCCATTATTAAGTCCATAGGGTACAACAAGTGCTACACTAAGAAACGACAACAAATTCCTATAATATGAGTACTTAAGCAGTCTGTATAGCATACAGAGCTCACCTTAATTCTGGAATACTCTTGGGAGCTTGACTTTGCAAAGATAGTGTTTTGTGTGAATAATTAATATGAATCATTTATAAAATCAACAATACTTTGCATTTTTTACTGTACATTTGTACATTTTGAGATGACTTTCCTTTATCAGACCCACTGTGGCTCAAACTGTTTGCTCTTTTCCTGTAAGTGTAGCCAAAGCCTGGGCCAGACATGGACACTGACCTGTCGGAGGGCCCTATCTGCCTGCATCCTTCAATCAGACTGTGTCTCATGGCAGTCACTGCTGCCACAGCACTGCAACTCTGAACACAGTCTGGTGGGCGCTGGCGCTTGGCGGGCTCAGACCAAGAGGTGCTGAACACCCCCTGCCATGGCCACCCCACCTGCAAGCATGATCTTCACTGCGAGGCAAGCCCCTGGCAGCACCAAGAGGAAGAAAACAGGTCTGTATGGCTTTCAGATAAGCTTATGGGCATCGGGTAAACCCTTGCAATGACACTGCTAGTGGTAATACAGAGGCAATCCAACCAAGCAAGGAAACTGGGCTCAGACCTGCCAGCAGACATCATGTCAGCTGTGACTATCACATCCCAGTGTATCTCAATTAGCAAAAGTGTCAACAGATAATACAAAGATCTAAATGAACACCACTGTTTCATTTAGAACTCTGTGTGTTTGATTTGGCATCTGCTGATCGGCCACTGCAGTGCTGCAAGCTCAAGCCCCAAAGCAGTTCCAATTGCCAGGATTCAGACTCCAAGGCGGAGGGAAAACCACAGAAAAATGTTTGACTAGGAGCTATGTTTCTCGGATCACTCTGCCATCACTGTCACACATCCAAAGGAAACTTCTGTATCTAGGTGATGAAGTACAGAGATAGGGATGATACTGGACAGCTCTTCTGGCACTTCCAGGTTTCACTAGATCAATGTTGCAGGAGGACAGGAATTGCTTGGCACAGGTTGACTATGACCATCATGAGAAGTTCAGTACCAGAGAGGAAGCCTGCCAGCCTGTGAGATTATTGTGATTTTCCACTTTACAGTCACTTTCTACTAGAGCTTTATATCTCAGTAAGTCCTAAGAGAGATTAGTTTCAAATGGGGCCAGAAGAGAGGGAACGCTAACTAGTGTTCCCTCCTGGCAGTCTTATCCCTCTCTTCTGCTCCGCCTCAGTAATTTACTTTGCTCTGCCTTCCTTGCCCTGTTTTATCCTGCCCTTTTTCAACTGTTCAGTGTTCTGTTTTGAACCATGGAATGACTGAGGTTAGTAGTGACATCTGGAGGTATCTGGTCCAAGCCACTGCTCATAAAGGGCCATCTACAGCTGTTTGCCCAGGCCCATGACCAGACAGCCTTTGAGTACCTCCAGGATGGAGATTCCACAATTTCCCTGGGCAGCCTTTGCCAGTGCTCAGTCACCCTCACAGTGAAAAGGTGTTTCCTTGACGTTTGTAGAGAACCTGCTTCAGTTTGTGCCTATTGCCTCTGGTCCTGTCAGTGGGCACCACTGAGAACAGCCTGGCCCAACCCTCTCTGCTCGCTTCCTTCAGGTATCTGTAAACATTGATGAGATCTCTCTGAGCTTTCTCTTCTCCAGGCTGAACAGTCCCAGCTCTCTCAGCCTTTCTTCATAGAAGAGATGCTCCAGCACTTTCATCATCAACATGTCCCTTTACCAGGCTGTCTCTAGCATGTCCATTACCCTCTTGTACTGGGGAATGCAGAACTGGAGCCAGCACTCCAGGTGTGGGCTCCCCAGTGCTGAGCAGAGGGGAAGGATTCCCTCCATCCACCTCCTGGCAACACTTTGCCTAGTGAAAACCAGGAGGACACTAACAGCTTGCTTTGCAGTGAGGGCACATCACTGGCTCAGTAGTCCTGGCCCTGATCCAGATCTTGTGAACAGTAGGTTAAACTCCACTTTCAGCTATTCCCATTATTTTACAGAATTTTCTGGATCAGGATGATTTTGCGTCCATTAGCTACATCAGTATAACAGGGCAGGTAGAGGAACAGAGATTTTGCTTCCATCACTCATGACAGACACATTCAGGGTTCAGGTTTGGCCAAAAAGACTTGTGCAGCCTAATCCAAACCAAACTGTTGTTCATGAGAAATAGAAGAGAAAATGAGGCAAAGAAACACTCTACAAAGTAATGAGCATAAAACCTGATAAAGAGCACATGCCCCCACTGCACAGGACCAGAAAAACAATGCTGTAGAGCTCACCTGAGAAGAGATGTTTCATTGAATGTACTGTAATAGCCACCAAGTTCCCACCCAATGGATTAGCAAGGCTGACCCCTTCTGTATTTTAGAAAAATGCTGCCTTGGGGATGAACAAACCATGTGATCAAAAGTTACAGTATATGAAAAAGTCAAGGCCTTTCCAAGAGAGCCTTTCCTCCATCCAAAAAATGCACGGAGATCACGGATTAGGACAGGAAGTAATCTTGGTTGTTTTATAGTAAAACACACGCACAGGGCAATATGTCTTCAGCAGCCCTACTATTCACACGTCTGGCATCTGCAGAGGATGGTCCAAGTTGGGTGAGAAAGCAAAGTGAGAATATGAGAATTCCTTATTACACACAAGATGACAAAAGCTTCCCTTCATCCCCTTTCCTAAGAAGCAACCCATTAGCATCCAGTGATATCTGGACATGAGATGAAAAGTCCAGTATCCCAGCACTATGCCTCTGTGGACTGAGGACTCTTCTCTGCCCTGCTCTATGCTGACAGAATGGTTTGCTGGTTAAAATTTTCAAAATAAACCTATTTTGAAAACCTTTTTCATCAGTGACAGTGACAGCTGTGGGAATACTTTTAGTTTCAAGTCTCCCAGCATCCTTGTAGTTCAGAAGATACTTCATTTTTTGCACTATGGGTGAAAATGGAGAACAGCACTTTCTAATGTTAGAGCAATACTCTCTGGATGAGTAGAAGAGAGCCCCAGTGTTTCACCCATGGTCTGCAAAACCCAAGGACACCCTGCATTTCTCTAACATGGCATGGCAGAAAGTGTAACTAACTGTAGAGACAGCAGCTAGGAGTGATGCTGCACATTCCAGTAGGAATGGTTAGAAATACTCACAGAGGACTTTTTTCACCTGAAAATGTTTTTAGTGCCCCTGAGGACAATGAAGATGGTATTTATAGCTGTAGGTCAGGTCAGGAATCATAGAATCATAGAATCACCAAGGTTGAAAGAGACCTTTTGGATCACCAAGTCCAACCAACTCAGCACTATCACTGTAACCCCTAAACTACTGAAGAGAAGCAGGCAGGGTGGTCACGGTGCTGTTTTGGCTCTGCAGAGTCCCACGGAACTGTTGCTGTGGCAGGAGTGATGGTGAGATTTGAAACCAAAGCTACTCTGTGGAAACCACCTTGTGTGACTCTTGTTCCTCTGAGGACTGTGAGACCCATGTCTATTGGTACAGGAAAAATCAGCCTGGCAGCAGTGGCAGAGATGGAGTGCCTGCCTGACAGCCTAATGAGCTTCCCATTCCACAGCGTGTATAACCAGTGATTGTTCTTGTCCTTTTTTTTTTGAATACAGCTTTCAGGCTAGAATATCTGAAGAAAAGAGTGTTTTGGGGAATGCCAGGTAGAACAAGAAATGACCCCTGGCTGTACCTGAGCAGGAAATAGGTCCCTTGTATCTACACGGCACACCCTCCCACAGCCTCTGCGGTGCTGCCAGTTAGGCTGCTGTGTGCTGAGGGGCTCCAGCTGCTGCAAATAGGCTTCACCAGTTTTACTTAAAAAGCAGAATTTGGACCATTTCCCAGATTATAATTACCTATATATAAATATAATGATAATTACGCTACCTAACAGAGACCTCAGCGCACAAAGCTGACAAGTGATGACAACTAAATTCATTAACAGTACAAATGCTCTTCCTCTCCTTTATGAAACAACATTGAGTGATCTCTGAAGAAATTCAGCAACCAGAGACATATTCTGTTAATGAATGGTGAGCCTGGTGAAAGCTGCTGGAGAGACAGGACAATGACCCCCACCCCAATAAGAGCCTTGATGCTCAGTAGCTAGCAGAAGAGCGAACAGTTAAAATACTGGATTTTGAAAATACAATATGTTTTATGCATTTGGAATGAAACCTGTCTTTTGCTTTTTTTGGACTGGGAAATAAGTCAGGACAGGGGCCATTCTTTGGCATGGAGGCCAACTGGTAGAGCATGTCTTGGTCCCAGAGAACAGCTCTTTTACCTTTTCCAACACACACAGGGTAACTTTGATGAAATTTCCCAGGAGGCATAGTTCCAAGGGCTGTGCTAAGCACAGCCTGGCATGGGCTGACCAAGGGGGTGAGCTGGCACAGGGCAAAGCTCAGTCTAGGGGCATAACAGCAGTGCAATGCACCAGTCCTGCACAGCATTGGACCTGACCCCTCTGGGTGTCTGCAGGCAGACATGGTACCTCTGCATACCCATCCCAGAGCCAAAGAGAACTTAGACTGGGGCCCACCACAATCTTAGTGAGGTTTTTTTAAGTGATTTGGTATATTGGTTTTTCAAACACTTTCTGTTTTTCCACATTCAGAGGTGCCAAGCTGATAAACACTCGGAAATATGTTACAAAATGCATCTATGAGGAAAAAAAATAACTAGTTCTAGACCTCTTGGGAAAAGTTGAAAAGACTGTGGTGCGCAGTGTGCTCCCAGGCCAGGACTAGAAACCAAGACTGTATCTTTCCATTAAACTCTAGGTACGAAATAAAACCAAGAAAGGGGAGGAAATAGCAATAACCATAATAACTCATGTGCAAAAAATATAGTGATTAAGAGAGATGTTGAATGCCTTCTTCACCTTCTTTTGCTTGGCAGCCACAAAGCCTCAAACTCTGCTGTTATCCAAACAACCTATTACACTGACTTCATATTCCCACATTAAGCATTTCAGTTAATATTTTTATTTTTCCAACAGGTCAACTAATACCCTGCCTGCAAGTGTTTCATTACAGCTGTGTGCTTCCTTCCCTAAGAGTCTGAAATACCTTGTCTTTGAATGTAATTGAATTTCTAGAAAAGTAACAAGTTAGACTAAAATCAGTGTCGTTGCTTTCACTCTGCCTTCATGCCCATCCACCAGAAGCTCTTTGAATACTCTTTGATGAGCAGTTGAAAAACATTTCCCTCAATGCTTTTCCTTTGCAAATGTTGCTGTGTCCAAGGAACCTGTGGCAAGCCCATGAAAAACAGGCTACAAGGCCCTACTGCCAGGAAGGAGTGGAACAGAAAGGTGACTGGGTGCACAGACGTTACAAAAATAGCCAGGACTGTTGAATCAAATGACAGCAAATCTAATCAGCTTCTGGAGAAGAATCTCTTAGTCCTGAGTGAGTGGGAAATACAATGACAGGTGATGCTTGGTGCTGATAAGGACAAAGTAATGGAGACTGGACAAAAAACCCCAATCCTGTCTCTATGTAAACCATAGTTTCAGAAGCTATTAGTTCACTCCAGAAAAAAAATATTTTTGAGACATTAAAATTCCTGGAAAACAATGTTTCAATATGAAATGTGTGTCTAAAGAGTAGAGAGTGTGAAGAAATTACTAGGGGAGAAACTGGAGCAGGCTGGGTTCTAACACAAACACCCTGGTGTAGTCACCGAGGAGCAGTTACTGATGGTGCTGCAAGAACATTATCCCCATGCTCCCATATAAATGCAGAGCATGCCTACCCCGTGAGTATAGTGTGCTCCACAGCCAGAAACATCTCTATCAGTACTTGAACTCTGCTACGTAATCTACTAATCTTCTGTGCCATCTCCTTGATCCTAATGGTTTTTGTAGCACCATCAGTAACTGTTCCTCGGTGACTGCATCAGAGTGTTTATAATGTATTGTTGAAGCTAGCCCGCTCCAATCCCGATCAGGTCACTTAGTCAAGCTAGAGTGTCTACCAAGTTAGCGTTTCCCTTTTGTACTTTCTCCTTATTAATTAGTCCCCTAATCCCCTGATTAAATAACAGGAGCCAGCAAAGCATGAAAACCTGTCCTACTGCACCTTTGGGCTGACAGCAAACTTTCAGCAAACTCTTGGGTAAAACCACAAGAGCAGATTTTTTAATCTGTTTGTACATCATAAAGTGAGACTGTACATCATAAGGTGAAACCCTATGAGAGAGAAAGGGGAACTCTTGCAAAACAAACAGTGAAAGATGATTCCTAGGGGTTTGGTTTTCACTCAGTAGCACTGTTAATGTATAGGAAAGATGTGAAAAGTAAAGAAACTCACATGAATCTGTAGACCTGGGCTTTCTTGAACTGGATCATTAGTCTCATATTTTATATACTATTTCTTTACAGTATATGTCACAGACCTTGTTATTCTGTAGAACTATATTTCTGATGCATTAGTCTCTGTATCGCTTTTCTCATAAATAACAATTGAGCCATATTCAGCTTTTATTTGCTCTTGGCCACATGCAATTTTTGGGCATGAAATTTACTCCTCTATTGGTTTATTTGTCTATTTGCATGTTGTAACTAGTGGAGCCTGTAGCTAATGTAAGTGAGGAGGGAAAAAAATACCCAAACCAATTTAGAGTGAGGAAATTCACAGGCAGTGTTTGAGTAGGGTGGAGCTGAGCTCCTTAGGGTAAATTATAAATGGATGGTATGAAGTCTAAGGAAATAAACAAGTTCGAACACCGAATCGCTGCTGTCTCCTCCAAGGATTTTAAAAGAAGCAACAATATGACTCGCTACCACAAATTCACAGAGAGCTCTAAATCATTCCTTCTCTTTCTAAAAAGAGAAGCTACATACAGCCAAGAAGCCTTGAACATAATTCCTGCAATAAGGATCCCAGCATTTTGTAACCCGTTCTTGGCTTTAAGAATAATGAATGTTTAGCAATAAAAGTATTTTCTGAAATGCTTCCAAACCCATGCAGTTCCTGCAATAGTTGAAGAATCAAATTTCACCTTATGGAGTTTGAATTAGTTCTTCTATTCCTAAAAAACCCTCAAATATAAATTACTTTTGCTCATTTGACCTTTCTTGGGCTGGACATGGAACAGGATCACATGGGGACTGGCATTCCAAATGCCTGTTCACAGAACAAATTATCATGCTTCCTTTTTGTAGTGATCAGAGAAATTGTTTAAAATCTTGGGGTTATCCAATTTAAATTCACTAGAATGATACTGTCAGCTCCTGTCCTCAGACTAGTTTGCACACTATAGCAAGATGAAGTCTCCTGTTGGAGCTCTGGGCTCTGGGCAGATGGAGATCCCCTCTGTAGTGGGAGATCCAGCTCCAGAGATCCAGGGATGACTGAGCTGGTGGCAGCCAGGGCTCCGACCTGCCTCCTGCCATTGGCAGCGGGGACCTTCAGAAGTGAGAAATTCCTTCTAGTTTGCCCTTTTCTTTTTTAATTAGGCTTTATCTAGGATCACAGAAGACTGATCTCAGCTGATGTGCAGTCCCAGACAATGAAGGGACTCAACCTTGCGGGTAGGATGTAAGAGCAACCAGCACAGGTAGTCTAAAAACTAGCAAATTATTTGTTACTTGGTTTTGGTTTGGGTTTTTGGTTTTTTGGGGGGGTTGGTTTGGGGGTTGTGGGGGATTTTTATGTTTGGGTTTTTTGGTGTCTAATATGTTGTCATTTTATTTGAAATCATGGATAATAAATGATGTTCACCTCTAAAATCTAGTATTATTTACTTCTAATGTGAGGTACAAAACATCCAGTTTCTTTTCGAGGTGCTAGAAAATTGGAAGGTTGATGAATAAAGTGTGGTTAACGGCTGCTTTATTGCTGTTTGTTGTGGTTTCTCAGGTTATTTTCCCTGTTACTTTAGCAGGAATAGATCACTGGTGCATTTGTGAAGTAAATACATGCAGTTATAAATACGTGATACGTGTATCAATTTATGTTAACCCTATGTATATAGACATCTTGTACAAGATATAGTTTGTGTTACATGGATGCCTAAATTTGAGGATAACTTTTCTCCTTCTCCCTCGAAGCAAGAGTCTGGTTGGAGGAGTGGGAAAAATGCTGCATATCAGCTTTCTGCAATACACAAATCCTGGGACAAAAAGTTTTCCACTACTCTTGTTCTTAAAAAAAAAAAATAATAAAAAAAATGTAACACAGCATTACTGAATATGAATTTTTAAGTCTTTCCTCAAAGTCCTGGTAGACCAAAATGAGCAAAGCTCTGTCTCCTTCCATAGACTCACCTCCTCCACGGGGATGGATGTTACGCTGAATCACTTTATTCCCAACATTAAAAATATTATCTCTTCTAGATGCAGGCAAACCCAGCTCTGCATTCATCTTCCTTTGGGCTACAGCTCTCTCAGCAGAGTTGCAACTGAGGAATGATTCTTGATCTCTTCCCTGGTGTGGTAAACTTCATGTTTTAAGAAAATCCATTATAGTTAGATTATTTTATTTTTTTTAAGCTGAGCACTGAATGGAGCTGTGTAACAAGTTTTTTAGCTTCTCAGTTTTGTTTTAAATTCACTTTGGAAAGAAACCTGACATATTTCACTCCTGGACAAGTTGAAACAGAGCATTTTTTGAACTGTGAAATGAATATGTCATCAACTGGTACCAAGGAAACAAAGGGTCAGGCTAAACCTCACCCACTTACATTTTTTTATGGATGTTGTTCATCATGGTGATGTCAGTGTGATTTCTTCTACAGAAAAGGGCAGCATATATCAGAAAAATCTGCAGAATCAGACCCAAAAGAAGCATCTGATTTTCATAGAAGGACCAGCCTTCAATAAAAATTTGCCAGTTAAAATGAGAGATGTAATTCTGTTTATTCTCCCCACCTTGAGTTGTGTTTACCAAACCATCGTGTTTCAATGTTGCCTTCTCCAACTCTTCTGGATGCACAGAAGCGGCAACAGAAACAGATCCCACCAGCCTTGAATTCCGATGTAGCAATAGCTTCCATTTCCATATGGAGTGATCCAGGAACAGGCATGAGACATTTCACCACTGAAAAGTGATTTCAGTTGCCAATGTGTTAAATAAGCCATTCTTTTCCCTGGGGCAACGACTCAGTGTTTAATACCGTATTCACCATTTGGCATTTGAAATCTCTTTTTATGGTAAAATAATATGACAAATGGTTAATGAATGAAAGGAACAATAGGAATTATACATTTATTGAGAAAACAGTGAAACACGTTACAACAAGACAAAATTAACTGAAAAAGGCAAGTCATACAAACAGGGAAAAGATAGAGGATTTTGTGTAATCATACATACAATTGGTTTATACAGAACCTTTTCCAATATCTTCCCTTCCCAACTCACAGATGTTTTCTCTTATTGCAATAAAATGAAAACAAAAAGAGTTCAAACTGTCTTTTCTTGTAGATCTATTTTATCTAATAAAACCTCTTGAAACATGTACTTGAATCTCACTTTTGGAAAGCCATAAAAAAAAAGATTATTTTACAACATTTTTCAAATCCTGGGTATTAAGCATGGCAGCAAGAAAATGTAGAGCAAGCAAGAAAAGTATGGACTTAAAGTACGCCTTTGTTATGCAGATACCAAGTTAATATCGATTAACCCAGCTAGTGAGTGAGTCGCTTGGTTTCTAGAGTATAAAGCAGTTCACTACTTCCACTCAAACTTGATAAAGGAAAGGTTATGTTTAACATTTTTTTAACCTATTTCTTTTCATGAGTGATCATTGTCATCAGAGGAATTGAAAAGCCAAGTAAGCTTCTAAATTCCTTTTTAGAAAATCTCTACTTGAGTAAAGCTGAATCAGCTAAACATCTTCCAAAACTTCAATTTATAAAACTCTTTTTCCTCCTGACAGACATATTGGCAATAATCCAGGTGGCTGGGTTTTTGTTTTCTTACCCTCGCAATAATGCAGTTCCGGGACTGAAAGCCGTTGAAAGAATCTGTTTTGTTCATAGACTCCTTCTAAGTGCTGTAGAGCCTGAACTGACAGCAAGAAATCTCTCTAAAAGTTGCCTCCCAGATCCTATCCGTAACAAAGTTTTGCAAAATCCCAGCAGGCACCCTTAGTCTGCTCCTTCCTCTCCACCTTTCTACATAAAGCTCTTGTACAAGGGATCTTTGTAGATTACCATCGGTCTTTGCCACCGATGGCAGGTAGGGTGAGCACCGAAGGTGCGTCTCCCGCATCATCTCCCGCGGCCCTGGCCCGGCAGCACGGGATGCGCTGCCCGCGCCCTTCTCGCCGCTCCCACCAGGGGCCACTGCAGCCGCGGGGATGCGGACGCAGCCCGGGCGCACCGCTGCGGTGCCTACATCGCCCAGGGAAAAGTAGCACGGCATCAAGTTCTGAGCACAAATTCGTAGAATTGACATGTAATCACCAGTGCAACATTTCCATGCGGGATTGGGCTTTGTTTCTTCCCAGGGAAGTTTGCATCCTGTTCATCGCGATTTGCAATTGCCCCAAAGAAATCTTGAACTCAAGCCTTCAGATCCTGCCGGCTGCTTTGCGTGGTTCAGAGCGAGGCGTGAGCACGGCAGCAGATCCTGCGCCAGGGTACCGGCAGCCCCACCTCAGGCCCCCAGATGATGCTCATTTTGCCATGCAAAGTAAATTCACTTTTCCTCAATCCCCCCCGCCCCGAGAATTCAAGAAAATAAATTAAAATAAAACTCTCTTTAACTTTGTTCTGGACGACGGACCCGAGACGACAGGTGGCTGCTGCGTGGGGAAGTGTCCGCCCGCTCCTCCCCGCGGTACCCGGCCCGCGGAGCGCCGTGCGCGGGGGCAGCGGGGCCGCACGGGCCGTGCTCCGCCGGGGAGGGCAGCTCTCCCGGCCACCGGGAAGGGCAGCTCTCCTGGCCACCGAGAAAGGCAACTCTCCCGGCTCCCGGGAAGGGCAGCTCTCCCGGGTA
>VWZF01000016.1:0-206015 GCA_013396755.1 Sclerurus mexicanus | reverse complement strand
CCCAACAGCCCCCCGCAGTTCCAGCTGCCCAGCTACCAGGTCTCCATCCCCGAGAACGAGCCGGCCGGCACGGCCGTCATCGTGCTGCGGGCCCAGGACCCCGACGACGGGGAAGCCGGCCGGCTGGCGTACTCCATGGAGGCGCTCTTTGACGAGCGCTCCAACGACTACTTCTCCATCGACACTGAGACAGGCAGTGTGGTCACTGCCCGCAGCCTTGACCGGGAGACGAAGGACACCCACGTGCTGAAGGTGACCGCCTCCGACCACGGTTCCCCACGCCGCCGCTCGGCCACCACCTATCTGACAGTGACCGTGAGTGACACCAATGACCACGAGCCAGTGTTTGAGCAGCCCGAGTACCGGGAGAGCATCCGAGAGAACCTAGAGGTGGGTTACGAGGTGCTGACCATTCGTGCCACCGATGGTGATGCCCCAGCCAATGCCAACATGCTTTACCGCCTGCTGGAGCCAGGAGCTGGTGATGGGGTCTTTGAAATCGACCCACGTTCCGGGGTTGTGAGAACCCGAGCCCCAGTGGACCGTGAGGAGGTCTCTGAGTACCACCTGGTGGTGGAAGCCAATGACCAGGGCAAGGATCCAGGACCACGCAGCGCCACAGCTACGGTGCACATCACTGTAGAGGATGAGAATGACAACTACCCACAGTTCAGTGAGAAGCGCTACCTGGTCCAGGTGCCAGAGGATGCCCCAGTGAACAGCCAGATACTGCAGGTACAGGCCACAGATCGAGACCGGGGCAGCAATGCCCAAGTGCACTACAGCATTGTGAGTGGCAACTTGAAAGGCCAGTTCTACATTCACTCTTTCTCTGGTGCCATTGACCTTATCAACCCTCTGGATTACGAGACTATTCGGGAGTACACGCTCCGTATCAAAGCCCAGGATGGGGGCAGACCTCCTTTGATCAACTCCAGTGGTATGGTGTCGGTGCAGGTTGTGGACGTGAATGACAATGCCCCCATCTTTGTGAGCACTCCCTTCCAGGCCACAGTGCTGGAGAATGTTCCTCTGGGCTACTCGGTGCTGCACATCCAGGCCGTGGATGCTGACTCTGGAGAGAATGCCCGCTTGGAGTACAAACTCATAGAGATGGCACCATCCACCGGAGGTGCCCCCGTAACAGGTGACTCTGCATTCCCTTTTCAAATCAACAACAGCACAGGGTGGATCACTGTGGCTGCAGAGCTGGACCGAGAGACTGTGGAGAACTATCACTTTGGGGTGGAGGCCAGGGACCATGGCATGCCGGTCATGACCTCCTCAGCCAGTGTGTCTATCACTGTCCTGGATGTGAACGACAACAACCCCACCTTCACGGAAAAGGTGTATCACCTCAGACTGAACGAGGATGCAGCTGTGGGCAGCAGTGTCCTGACCCTGACAGCAGTGGACAGGGACGTTAACAGTGTTGTGACTTACCAGATCACCAGTGGCAACACCAGGAACCGCTTTGCTATCACCAGTCAGAGTGGAGGGGGGCTAATCACACTGGCCTTGCCCCTGGATTACAAGCAAGAAAGGCAGTATGTGCTCACAGTCACTGCCTCTGATGGCACTCGCTTTGACACTGTCCAGGTCTTCATCAATGTCACAGATGCCAACACGCACCGTCCAGTCTTCCAGAGCTCTCACTACACAGTGAGTGTCAGTGAGGACAAGCCCATTGGCACCTCCATTGTCACCATCAGTGCCACCGATGAAGACACAGGGGAGAATGCAAGAATCACTTATATTTTGGATGATAACATCCCCCAGTTCCGCATTGACCCTGACACAGGCACCATTACGACCCTGATGGAGCTGGACTATGAGGACCAGGCCTCCTTCACGTTGGCCATTACAGCCCATGACAATGGCATCCCACAGAAATCAGACACCACGTATGTTGAGATCCTCATCCTGGATGCCAATGACAACGCACCACGCTTCCTGCGTGACCACTACCAGGGCTCGGTTTTTGAGGATGTGCCACTCTCCACTAGTGTCCTGCAGCTCTCTGCCACTGACCGTGACTCAGGCCTCAATGGCCGTCTCCTCTACACATTCCAGGGTGGTGATGATGGAGATGGTGACTTCTACATCGAACCCACTTCTGGAGTGATACGCACACTGCGCAAGCTGGACCGTGAGAATGTGGCTGTCTACAGCCTGCGGGCCTTTGCTGTGGACAGGGGCAGCCCACCACTGAAAGCCTCAGTGGATATCCAGGTGACTGTGCTGGACATCAACGACAACCCTCCTGTCTTTGAGAAGGATGAATTTGACATCTTTGTGGAGGAGAACAGCCCTGTGGGCTCTATTGTGGCACGGATCAGTGCAGCTGATCCTGATGAGGGGACCAATGCACAGATCATGTACCAGATTGTAGAGGGAAACATCCCTGAGGTCTTCCAACTAGACTTGCTCAATGGAGACCTCACAGCGCTGATGGACCTGGATTATGAGAGCCGGACAGAGTACGTTATTGTGGTGCAGGCCACTTCAGCCCCTCTTGTGAGCCGAGCAACAGTGCATATCCGCCTTCTGGACCAGAATGATAACCCACCCGTGCTTCAGGACTTCCAGATCCTCTTCAATAACTACGTGACCAACAAGTCCAACAGCTTTCCATCTGGTGTGATTGGCAAGATCCCAGCTCATGATCCTGATGTGTCTGATAGCCTGGCTTACACTTTTGTGCAAGGGAATGAATTAAACCTGCTCCTTTTGGACTCTGCCACTGGGGAACTCAAACTCAGTCGTGACCTGGACAACAACAGACCCCTGGAAGCCCTTATGAAAGTGTCAGTCTCAGGTAAGCAAGCATTTGAGTGTGTTCTTCTGCTTGTCAGACCAATACGGGGGCATGGGCAGAAATAACCCCCATGCAGTTAGTGCACAGCTTTTGGTTTCCTGAAGCAGCAATTTTTCTGTGAAATTTTTGGGGAGGAACCACAAAAATGTATCAGGCCCATGTACTGTGGATTGAAGTGGTCCACTGAAGTTGTTTAGTAAACATGATTCAGAAGGGTAAATAAATACAAGTGTGCGTGGAAGGGTACATGCTCCCTCAGCTGAGGTGGTACCTTGGCTGGAGCTTTTCTGATGTGGTTCCATAAAGGTAGTAAATTATGTAATTTGCAAAGATATAGGGAATGCACATGTATCTGTAATGCCATCTCCCCTCCCTCTTTTTTTTTTTCCCTCTGCTTTTTCAGCAACCAAAGATATTTACTCCTTTCTCTGTACCCAGAGGTTTGGCTGGAAAATCCTTAGACCGCAGGCCAGATCTGGTGTGGCCTGTATGGATGTGATGTTGGCAGAGCTGTGCTAGTTTGCGTTGCTGGCCTGCACTCCTGAAGGAAATGGCAGCTCTGAAAGCAATGAGTTGTAGATGTGTAACGTGGCTAATTGCACTGCAGTTGCTTTAGTGACACTATGGGCAAATACTGGCCAAATGCAGCCCCAAAATCAGGGCTGTTGCAGGGTGGGAGAGGAGGGGAGAGGGAGAGATACTGTGCCATTAACTTTGCTGGAGAATTTGTGTCTCTGTATGTATGAAGACTGCTTGCTGTTGTCCAATATATACTTTTACATGAGCACATACACACTCTTAGGGTATTACTCCTTTTCTGCTTGGTTGCTTGTTTATCATGGAATTACTTTTTATGCCTCTAATTGTGGCATCAATCATGCAGTGAGTAATTTCCTCTGCAGGTGACACTCTATAAAGTTTACTGTGGACCTGATCCCATATTTCTGTTGACTTTCAAAGGTTTAACCAGATACATTCCTTGCTGCCTCTCTCTGCAAAACTAAAACTAATAGTTCTGTTACTTTTGTTAAAAAAAAAAAGCTCAAAGTACTAAGTAAGTAAAACAACACTTGGGGAGATCCTTCTTTTTGGATGATTCTATTTAGAAATGTAATAATCAAACTGTGGCATAATCCCAGCAGTGCTTGTTTTACTGTAAGTAGCCACAGTGTGCAGCAAGGTCTTGGAAGAGCAAGGCATGCTCTCCCTTGTGCTTACAGGCTTGAGATCCTTTTTGCTTCAGAAAGATGAAACCAGTATTAACTGAGCTGACTGATTTTGCTGCAGTGTATCTCCTAACAAGCCACTTCTGGTTCTTCCAAAATGCTGGGGGGCAGCTTATGTGGTAAGGTAGTTCATAAATGCTGTTTCCATGTCCTGTGAAGACTTGCAGGAAAAACAGACAGTAGACTTGTGACCTTAAAGAAAAACATTTGGATTAAGGTGCAGGTGATTGCATGGTCACTGTTTGAACCAGTAGCTCTTTATCTGGTAGCAGAAGATAAGAACTCATCTTGGAGCCCAATGCTTGGAAAAGTTGTTTCCTTAGAGGAGGTGAAGAGTGTGTTCAGAACAGAGAAACAGGTGACGTGAGCTATTCCTTTCTCAGGGTAATGATTTATGCAGTTTAAGTGGATGAAGTCTCAGGTAGGAACGAAAACTTGTTTACTTATGCAGGAGTTTGATTATTCCAGGATCATTTTCTTGTTTTGTGAAGGCGTGAACTTTGAAACTCTGCTGTGATGTTCATTAAAACGGACTATCTGCTGCGTGTCTTGAGATAGTTGAAGGGTTAAAGATTTTAGGGCTAGGATTTTAAAATAATGTTGACAAGCACTGAGATACGTTTGACGTTTATCTGGAGAAGTTCGCTGTGTGAAAAATTAAAGGGGCAGAGTTTGGCATTGTGTGATTAGTCCATGAAAGTCTCACCTGCCTGCTTTCTCTGGTTTATCTGATGCAGTTTAAAAAACGAAAATAGGCAGAAAGAAGCTCAGACAGAAGTACTCCACAGGGTTATCTCTAAGTGTTGCAAAACACCTGCAAATCATCTGCTAAACTGACCTGCCAGTTAACTGAAAAAAAACGTGTCTATGGAGTAGCCATTAACCTCTCAACCCAGACAAACACAAAGTCCTCCCCTACTCACAGCTGCTCTTGGGTCAGGGAAGGACTGGAACTCTTTATGAACTTGGGGAATTTGATCTATATATGAGTCGGAAGTAACACTGGTGCTATAAAAATCTTACTTCCACCTAGCGATATGTTGTGCTGCAGAAGCATGTGAGTGTCTGCAGTGCTAGCAAGGAGCTGTGCTACTCAGTTGCCTTACTCTGAGACACTGATACGTGGCTAAACTCATCAGTCTTTCATCTGACTTGGGAATTATTCGAATAAGCATGTCCTTCTGCATATAAACAAAATTTGAGAATCATGAAGACCAAGCAAATGGAGCTAATGGGCTTCCTAGAACCTTCAGAAGTTTCATGTCAGCGTTGTCAGAAGTTCCGTGGGATGGTGGGCAGCTGGGGCATGCGTGGCTCTGCCCTTGCCCTGGTGCCACGGTACCCTTTGGGGTACCTGTCGGCTGTGCCCCCACAGCCAGTCAGGAACCAACCCAGGTGGAGGAGGGAGGAGTGTGGGTGGTGCTATTAGCATTTTGCTTTGGATTGGGAAGGAGCTTTTGAAGTCCGTCTCTTTTGAAGTGAATTTCTCTGGGTGCCTCTGCCTGTCGTGTAGAGCCGTCTGAGTGAACAAACCAGACTCCTTTTTGCATGAAACTAATCCACAGGTGCTCAGTGGTTCTGTAAAAAGGCACATTCTCTGCACTTTCAAGGCCTTCCTACAGAAAGAAAGAGCATGGCCTTATATTCCCATGCCTGCATATTGTGTCATTGTTATTTTAACAACTGGGCTGAAATCTGGACCCTATTGAAATCCTGCCCTTGCTTTCCATGATTTTACTTTGGACTTCTAAAACAGGTGGTCAAAAGCTGGTCAGTCTGTGATTTCTTAGGGCTATTAATAAATACACGGCTTGAATTGACAGAATGGTTAAATGCTATTACTTTTTGTTCACGAGAATGTTAAATTGGGATTTATTTGGTAAAAAAATGAGTCAAACATTGCTCAAGTCACATTACATTTCCTTTTGTTGAATGTTATACTGCAGTCCCTGCCAGGACTGGGGGGGGAAGGCTGGTACGAGCCGCAGCTTTGCACAAATGTTGCACAAGTTTGCCTGGGTATCACATTGCAAACGCTGCTGGCACCTGCTTGGCTGTGCTGCCACAAGTAGTCCCACTTATCATCAACGACAGCTCAGTGGGATACAATAGATGTGTGTGCAGACTCCTCTGGGAACCAAGCCTAAATCAGCAGTAGAGACAAAGCCCAACCTTACTGGATGCTACAGCTTTTGAGTGGTCTAGATAAATGTAAAATATCATTATGCAACATAGAATATACAATTTTGGGAACGTGGTGGCCTCAGATAGTGTGGGATAGACACCCAAGCATTTTTGAGGACATGCAAGCTCAAGTAGAGTCTTTAACATTTCTTTAGCTTTTAGTCTCCAGTGGCATTCAGTGTGCTTATTGACTATCAGCAAATAGAAATTAACATAGAACTCATTCGTGTTGCAATCCACTTCAGGAATTTTTACTCACAGCTTGGTTAAGGATCTTCATTGTAATTTAAAAGTCATTATGCTAATGATCCTGAATCTCCAGGTCTGTGCCTTCTCCATACAAATGTAACAGGTGATGCAATACTTTGGTGCAGCCCTTGTGATAAGGGTGAGGTCACAAATGTGCCTGAGATGCAAGGCATTGGGGGGTTACTTGTGGCTGTGAAGATTTGAGATTAAAGGGAAATTTGAGTGAAAAGGCATCCTTGTAAGCACAGAGGCACCTCTGGGCATGGAGGGCGAGTGTAGGGTGACCGCTCAGGATGTGGGCTGGACACCTTGGCAGCATCAGGGTGTACCCTGGCCTTGTGCCCCTGCCTTTGGGCAGCAGGATGATGGGGCCTTGTGAGATTTCTGGGGCAGGTCCACAGGGTGGCTGGTTCTTTTAGGAGTGATGCTTCTGGCTGCCTCGGAGGGCTTACTTTCAGGGTCAGCAAGGGGCAGTTAGCACCCAAACTGCTCTCCACGGCCTCCTTTCCAGGAAAACAGGGTTCCCTGTAGGTTATACAATTAGGAGATGATGAAAAGGGATGGGTGGAGACTCCTCACCACCCTCCCTCCACGTGGAAGGAGGTGTTTCAGCCTGTCCAGTGCCTGCAGGGCTTTTGCATGCTGGCATTCCCGGGGACCGTGGGCACTTGCGCTTCCCTCAGGCATCCCATGCTACAGTGAGGAGAGAGAAAGCAATGGCTCAGAGGCTGCAGAGGCCTGGGAGGCAACAATGACTCTTTTAGAAAGATGGCATGATACCACAAGCTGCAGGATTGTATCCCCAGTTGTTAGGTGGTGTGTTAAGTGGGGCTGAAGTGAAGAATGACTGATAATAGCTAGTAGTGGTGATTTTGAACATTTACATTTATTTTCCTAACATAGCAAATCAAGAGTAATGACCATCATTTGAAGTTAGGGTAGCTCCTGGATCTGCAGTGGCTACCTGTATGCTTTATGGCATCCATATAGGTTCTGTATTCAAATCTGTTATATAGGACACATTTTAGATGTGTGTCCCTCCAGCCTGCCCGAATGTGACTTTGTCTTTCCAGCCGTATGATCTGTTCTAGCTGATAAAAAGCTGGTGGCAGCCTTGTTGCTTTCCTATGGGCTTCCACGTCATTCCTGGATTTCATAGGAGTGGTGTATTTTTGTTTCAAACGACAGGAAAACATCTATGGCCATGAGGAGAAAATATTTAGTGGAGGGCTGACTGACAAAGTAACTTTTTACTGAGATTAAACTGTATCTTCTGTCTGTAGGTAAATAAAATGCTGATACTTTCCCCAGCAATTTCTTGGAAAGAGGAAGACTAGGGTAACATAGAGAAGGTAAAAGAAGAATGAATGGGAGGGGGAGAAAGATCTTGTAGGTTTTACTTGATAGTAAGTCTCACGGGAAAGAAATTAAATTTAGAGAAGTATGATGGTGG
Organism: Sclerurus mexicanus; assembly: GCA_013396755.1. Taxonomy (NCBI): domain Eukaryota; kingdom Metazoa; phylum Chordata; class Aves; order Passeriformes; family Furnariidae; genus Sclerurus; species Sclerurus mexicanus. The sequence continues at coordinate 198,085 of VWZF01000016.1, read as the reverse complement.
GATTACCTGGAAAACTTTTTTTCCTTATTTTTAATTTTTTTTGCAAATGATGTTGTAATAACTGTTATAAAAATTTGATTAGTAATTGTTTTATATTTTTGAATAGTTTTTCAGCTTCAGGGTGTATTTAGGAATTGTTTTCCTTGCTGTTTTCCCTTGCAATTTGCTTCTCTCTTAGAAGTCACTAAAGTATTCCTACTTCTGACCTGCACTTGCAGATTGAGAAGAATCCTGTCCTGTTTTTCTGGTCACACATTTCCTTGCAGTTCAGAATTGGTTTAGGCTGGGGTTGCAGAACCTGCTACAGACTGCCAAATACAGAATAAACATTGAGTTGTTGTCAAGGGAATGGCAAAAGAACCCTTTGTTCAGAATACAGGAAGTTTTCTGAGTTTCGATGTTAGGATGATAGTAAACCTACAGTGGAATTAGTGGTGGGGAAAGTAAGTGATGTGAAGCAGTGGGATTTTATACTTCATTATCTCCAGCATCCCAAGCGCTACCTGAGGAAGTGGCTGGCTGCTGATAAAGCTTATCATTTTACATTTGCTCCTTGAATGGTCCATTTTCCTTCAGTGTATATACTTAATACCTTGGAAATCCCTTCCATTGTTAGCTCCCATCTTTGAGCTGAATGGATTTTCTGAGACATCCCATGACTGAGGAATGCAATGTGAAGTTTTGAAGTATAACATTAGGTGAAGGTAGGTAGTGTGCTCACTGCTCTTATGTAGGGTGATTGAAAAGACCCTTAGCAGATGCTTGGATGGGAACCCAACCATCCTCACATTTCCATCAGTCTGGTCAGAGCATCTTGGTAAGAGCATCTTGGCATCCTGGTATCTCCCAGCATCCTCCAAGAGGTTTTGGGGTGTCTCATCCCTGATTATCTGCCTCCTTCTCTGAGTGTGCAGTGGGTCTGTCAGACACTCCTGCAGCTGACAGATTGTCTCTAGTGTTTGGGCTGGGTTGGTGCTCAGAATTTGTGGGTCCAGGAGCACATTAGAGCCTGCCACACCTATGATAGTGGTTTCAGTTCAGCCAGATATGCAGCTGCTGCATATGTTGGCATAGCTGAGCTCACTTGTGTCTGGTTATTTTGAGTACAAGCAGCAATGACCACACCATAGCACAGGTTCAACTTATGATTTCACTGGGCCCCTCAATTCCCTTGTGGGTTCGGTGAGACTGATACAAAGACCCTGGGACTGTGACTGCTCTGAAAGCTGGGGCAGGAAACAAGCAAATGTGAAGCAGAAACATCTTCAAACTTATGTGCAAATACCTTTTCAATATTTAGCAGTGTAGGCAACTCTAGCTGTAATGCTCATGCATGGAGGATGAGTAAGGGAAAGATCAAATGTCAAGACACAAGATCTATGCTCTCCATCCCTTCACCCTCTTTCATAAGCCCTCAGGATTTTAAGAATCAGCTGGTGAGGACAAACTCACTATGTTTGTATGCTTGAGATAACAACACATCTGCTTACCTCAGTATTGCCTAAGTTACAGGATTTAGGCAACTGTCTCTCTTGGCTTCCTTTGGGATTTCCAATATCTCAGGGAAGTCTTTAGGAAATGTAGGAGGGTTAGAAGTGCTGAAGATGTTCAGATCAGATCTAATGACAGTCTTTGGCAATCTTCCATGTTACAGTTTTTCTGTCCTGGTTTCTGTGGGAATTACGATGTTTTTAGGTAAAACAGTACTCCCAACTACTCTGACATCTACTTTGCCATTTAAGAAATAAGCATCGCAGTGCTGTCTTTTCTGAATGATAGGCTTTTTTGTTGTCTGCTCCTTTTTTTAAGACTATTTGGACAAAAGATTGCATAAATCAAAGTACAGAGCAAGTTGATGTGGGCCTCGGTTCTTCAGAGTTTTGTTCACAGTGCTTGTCCATTTGAAACAAAGAATATTTGAGACCTAATCAAATTTAGTTTTCCCATTTTGTATTTCTGTGATGTGACATTATTTCCCTCACCTCAGTGGCGTTCTTTATCCAGTGTTGAAAAACACTGAACTAATTATAGATGTAACACAAGTTCCTAAAAGGGGCAGGATGTAATCTTTGTGGAAAATTCTGAAGTCTGGTGAGATTTGCCTAACACTTTTTTTTTCTCTCTTTTTTTTTCATTTGTAAGACCTGGGTGCATACACTTTGCTTGAGAATGAATTGCAATGTGTTGATTTTATTGGATTGAAAGATGATTATCGAAGGGACAGCTTGGTTCTTTTGGTCAGATTTTTATCTCCTACCATGATCATCTCTCTACATCTCTTCAAATGTAAGCTGCAATCATGACTGGTTCATAAGCAGGAGGGCTGTTGACTGGAATTGTCCATCTCACCCCACTGATTAAAGAGAGAACATAAGTGACTGATTTGGGCTGATTGCCTTGTTGTTAGGTGGCTAAAGTTGAGTGGCATGAACCCACCCTGAATGTGTGTGCCAGAGCGGAAGGGTTTGTTTCCTTTTGTAGGGATGATTGGACAAATTTTTTGGTTTTCGTTTTGTTACAGCAAACTACCTGTAGTAACAGGCTCAGCAGAATAGACAGAAAAGATGGGGGAGGCTGTAATTTGGAAACAGGAAAAGGTTTTGCCATGAATAATGTTAGGATATACTTTAAATACTGTCAAAAGTTTGAGTGAATCAAGGGGGAAAGTATGCTTTTATGGGGATTTGGCATTCGACAAAGAAATAAAATTTTAAACTACTTTAGAAAGGTGATCTTCACACTTGAAAAAGAAGTACTTGGACAGAAAAGTAGTATTTGCTGGAGAGAAAGGAAAACTTTTGGATGCTGTTTCAACAAGTCGTTAATTCTGCTAAGCTGTAACCACCTTCGTATTTATTCCAGTGTTTACACTTGCCAAGCACAAAAAAAAAAAAGCAAATAAATGAAACTGTAAACCTCTAATAAATCCTTAGGAGACCACATAATAAACATAGACTTGTTATGCTTATCAAATACAAAGGAAAGTAATCTGTTTTCAACACCATTGCCCCATGCGTGATAGATGCTACATTCCATCAAGTCTCCAGCACTCTTGGAAATGATGCATATGGTCAAAATATTTCAGTGTTTTTTGAAGGAGGGAGATGAGTCCATCATTAACAACCACTGTCAACACGGTGTCACTTGCCTGCTGTGGAGTCTGTGGGCTAGGTCCAGCTTCAGGAAGAAGCGAAAACTTCTGGACCCCATCAAAAGGGGCAGAGCAAGGACTATGTCATGAGTTTTGGGTTTCACAGATGCAATAGCCAGCACCTAGCAGTCTGTCTTTGCTGTTAAACTCCAAAGGGATGTTAGATTTGGAAGCAAATGTACTCAGAGTGGTTCTCTGTCTCTGCCATGCCACCAGAGCATACATTATGGGTACAAAGATCTGTTGGGTTGATTGGATTTGCTCTTTCACCTGCTACAGATCAGACTCCTTGGCCCTATTCAAAACCGATGTTAGGAAGTCATTGAACTTACTGCATTGAATTCCTGACATCACACTTTTTGACTTTCCAGAAACCAGCCCAGCCTCTCGTTTATTTTTTTGCTTGCAGCAGTGTTCATGCTGGCTGTTTCTAAAGGAGACCAAGATATGATCTTTATTTTTAAAAATTTATTTAGCTGTTTGCATTTAGTTTAAATCCTGTAAAAGCTGTCCCACACCAGTGCATTGCTTGTTTTAGCAGTGTGTGTTTGCCAGCCTCCAGACACTTTGGGCACTGCTCAGCAGGACTAGGGAGAGGCATTTGACACCTTTCAAAGCTCAGGTCTAGTAGAGGACTTAGATCTAACCATCAAATGCCACAGTACCTCACTTGCAGCTGCCTGTTCCCTGTGGCTGTATCCTGTTTTAGGCAGCTAAGTGTCCTATAAATTGAGAGTACTTGAAATACCATCCTGCTACAGCTTGGGCACTTCACTCAGCATAGTGATCAGGACACTCTGCAAGGGCAGAGATGGGCTGGGCTCCAGCCCTTGATCTCAGAGCTCTCACTGTGCTGTACATTAAAGAGGAGTCGAATAAGGTTCAGAAGGTGTTGTGGGACTCAGGTTTCCCACCCCTGTGGTAAGTGCCATAAGCCACAGAGTCATGCTCACACTTGCAGGGCACTGGAGAGGAGGCTTTCTGGCTCATATTCGTGTACACGAGCACCTCCGTTTCAGTGGAGCAGCAGTGTGGGCAGTCTGGCTTTGACCCTCAGCTGCTGGATGCTGTTTAGGCCATAATAAAAGCTGGATCAGGAACAATTCAGGTCGTGTCAGATCAGTACTGGTTGTAGCCAGGAACTCAATTCTTCTCACCTGGGAACTCAAAGGTAAAATAAAAAAGAACCCTGGGAATTTCCATTGAGTAGTTTCCTGTTGATCAGAGGTGATTTGTTTGTCTTCTGGCTTTAACTGTTTGTAAATGTATTCTGCTTCTGTGAGGAGTGGCCTCCAGATGGGCTGAAGGGTCAGTTATGGAAGGATTCATAAGCTCAGACTTAAATTACACTGCTAAATATTTAGAGTTCAACCCATCTTTGCCTACTGTTTAATCCTCTTTCTCACTGCAGTTTGCCATGATGATAGACTTGATAGTAATTATAAACATGCTGCTGCTCGTCGCTTGGATCCGATGGCTTTTCCTGCAATGTACTCACAATGCTATAGATGGCCAGCGCTGTCCTGACACATATGGCGAAGGTCTCTTTGTAGCCGTGACTGGGTGGAACTGTCCCATCAGTTGACTCGGTTTCCCTTCTCTCAGGGTGTATTTTTGATGCTGGCCTCCTTTAACTGATGCAGTGTAATTTAGCAATGTGTGCTCTGCATGATGAGCTCTCCATCTGGCAGATAATTGCCTACTAGTTTAAATCCCATCTTAACTTCAGTTTCTCTAGATCATGAACCTGCTGGTGCCTTCTGGTTGGTTTTGCAGGGTATTTGCAAAAGAATTTGTTAGGAGCTAAAGTGTTGAGTTTTTTGGAATGTTGGGTAAGACAGGTTAACTTTTAGGTCCTGCTTACTCAGCTACCTGACATTATTCTGCATTGAGTTTGACAGTCTAACACCTTAGTTTGTTGACCAAGTTACTAACATCAGACAGTGGGTTTTTTTGCACTGGTTCTGCACAGTGGGAACCCTGGGTATATTTTAGGACCTGGTAGATGCTGAAAACTTGTTACACGAAACATGCTGGTGTTCCTCTTTCCTTCTTCCTTATTTTCTTCTGCTGTCTCCCTTTGCCTTCACTAGACTGTCTGCCCTGAGCTGTTTTGCAGCAAGGTGCTGCAAGTTTGCCCAGGGCCGTGCACAGCAGAGACCTTGTTGGGCTCCTTTTGTAGTACCTGATGTAAATAATTAGGATAACCACCACGCATCAACTGAGCGACTGCCCTGAGAGATAGCCAGCCAGCAGTGCTGGGGACTGCCCCAGGCCCAGTTGATGGTGTCTGTAACAGGCACTGGGAGCTGTCTGGCATCTGCCCACCAGGCACAGTGCCTGCTGTTGGTGTGGCAGCATCCTTTCTCACTGCCTTCTCTCTTGTATTTGGGGGCAGGGCAGATTTCTTATCCACCCCTCACCTGCTGGTACTTGCTATTAGGTAGGTACGTTGGCTCAGGGTGATGGGCGAGGCCCATCCCTCCCAGGGATGCCCCTTGAGATGCTCCTGGTGAACCAGTGCATTGCCCATGGAGCCCTTGCACTCCCAGTGGCAGTTCTGGTATTGGGACATCAGTGGTGATGGCTGCTGGTTGCAGCTTCTGGAAGTTTTGCAGCAACAATCCTTTGCCCCTCTCCTTGTACAGGGTCTTGGGAGCCACAGCATGAGGTGGTGACGGTCCCACAGGAGCGACCAGCACAAGCAGTCACATGTGATGTTTGTGTCCAGATGCAGGTTGTAGGGCATGCTACACCCTGAGTGCCAGTGCTTGTCCTTGCAGTCTGTGAGACCAACACTTGTGCCCTGAACTGGGAATTTGGCACATTCTGGGTATTGATGGTGACTATATTTTTCCCTATCCTTTGTGACAAGTTGCAGTTGCCTTTACTGTCTTGTTCCTTGAAGCCTCAGCTCCCCTGTGGCTCAGCTAATAGCAGTGTCTGGGACTTCATTCAGCTTTAAGAGGCTTTAAACTAAGAAATTCCTATTTACTGCTAACAGCATTGATGGACATGACTGATTAATGGCAATAAACTCAGGTGAGAACTGAGAGACAAGGACGTCTTTTCTGTTCTATGCAGTGAATGTGTTTGTTTTGTATGACTTGAGTTTTAGGAACTTCTGTAAGATCTGCTTTTAACTATGTCCCTTGCCAAGTGATTGGGGATTTTTTAAGCTGAGATGACTGATTCACTGCTTTATCTCAGCCAACCTGCACCAGACTGGGCTGAAGCTGAGGTGCTGAGATGATCGGATAAAATTCTTCACACCACTTCTGGCAGTTGAGCATCCATCCCTTTTTTTTTTCCCTGGGGCAAATCCTCCAGGAGAGGCCCTTTCTCCTGCTCTGAGGTGGTGTCATTGACTCCCTGGGTTTTTGCTCTGTGTCTCTTTGATCAGTCTGTAGCTGTTAAAAGATTCCATTGCTCTTTTCAAGGCCTAAAGGGAAAGTAAAGTGACAACTTTGATGGCTAGTTTGGAAGCTTTGTCAGTCTGGACAGCTTCCCATGGGGTAAACAACTATACTGTCACTCTCCACATCCCATACTGATCATATAGGGTATCATTTTACTGGTTTAATGCTGTATGCAGTTGGGATATGGTGTATTTTCAGGTATTTAAATGAAATTATATAAATGACTAATAAGAAAAGACTAATTAAATTTTGTTCATGTGATGAAACTAAATTTTAAAGAAATCAGACTGAGATTTCAGCAGTTGTGAAATTCACAGTGTTGTTCTTTGCACTGTAGAACCTTTGTGCTTGCTGCTGTAGTCATATTACATGACATTGCCTAATACTCAGCAAGGCGTATTCTTGGCTCCTTCAGCAGGTAAGACTCCCAGAGGGTCACTGAATCTGTCCATGTACTCAACAGAGAGCTCAGTCTGGTGATTTTACAGCCACGTATTTGCATTTCTAGTGCTTTCTCCTTTTTGTGATAGTTTTCCCTTTTACTCTATCGTGGTTATCTAGATCAGGGCTCTGACTAGTTTTGTGACCAGTGTCATCCCTTCCTTCATCCCACTTGTGGCAGTCAGCAGCTGATTGGTTGGTGGTCCCTCCTGGGGATGGGTTTTTTGCTGTTGAACATCCTGTGATTCAGTGGGAGAGGCCAGTGGGTGTGGGCATCTTGCAGAGATGGTCAGGTCATGGGGTGGGGGATCAAACTTGCAGCTGAGAGCTGCTCCTCTAGCACATGAGAAGCTGATCCATTAGAGCTTCGGGGTAATTTAATCACTTTTGGAAAGAACAGTTGTTAATAATCCCACACTAAGAAACCTCCACTGTTTCTGTTCCTTATTAGACATAATTTTCCATTTCTGTTCTTAGGCATTTTGTAGCATTTAATTTTCTCTATGATAATTTATGAGTCACAAAATCCCCTGGAACAGGTTAGCTTCCATATGATGGCATTTCAGCACCTCTTGCATTTCCTTCAGTTGGATCATGTGTTGCTGCTTGTTTGGAGGGAGCACTGCTTCTTCTCTGAAGAAAGCAATATATTGTTACCTGGGTGTGATGTGCCAGGATCACACTGCCCTCTCCCTGGAGATGGGCCCTCCACCAACTTACACAGTACTTAAAATGCTTATCAAATACAGGGATGGAAAATTACTCTGTTTTCTCAAAATACACTGTTTGGGCAACGTAGTTTTCTTGCACACCCATGTGTTTGAATTGGTTCAGAAAGATGGAAGCAACAGACCAGCCAAAAAATGCATTGGTGTGTGGGGCTTCCATGCCAGGGTTTAATAAGTGAGATGGATTTTTTAAATAAAGTGAAGTATTACATGCTATTGTGTAAGGTACGCAAATATCTCATCTCTGTACAATTCTGATAGCTCCTAGTCAAGAAAAATTCATGTATATTGTAAAGAGGACAAACTGGGGAACAGAGAATTTGTTTTACTTGAGGTATCATTTTTGGCAGAAGATTGCATCTTTCATATTGTGGAATGAAAACCAAAGAGGACTGTGATTGCTACTTACATCCCTGAAGTATTTTTGGAAAACAGGAGCAGGGCAGTTTAAAGAAAAAAATCTGTAAGTGATCATACTCAATAAATGTAGGTGGGATGTTAGAGGGCAGTTTGAGACCTTGAGGGAAGCAAATTTCTGGGACAACTTCTCTATAAAGAGATCCAAAGAAGTGTAGCTGAGTTTAAAATGAAGCTTGATAAATTAATAAGCTTGATAGTTTATAAGTGGTATTATGTATATGCAACTCATTTCCATGAGAACCCTCCTTGAACAGAAAATTGAACTTGCTGATGGGAAAATTATTTCCTGTTCTTCTTTTGCTGCAGAAATTAAACACACATATTAACAGATTGTAAGTGCAATTAGCCTTTTGAACATGAGCTTGTGTGAGTTGTTGTGTGTTGGTTGCAGCATTGCTATCTTGTCCTAAATCTGGTTTTAAAAGAAGGTAAAGAATCCACAAGGTAATGTTTTTCAAGAGCTGGATGAATGGGGCTGGAAGTTATTCACAAATGTCACAGGCTGCAAATTTCTGCTAATCTGAGCCAATCTTGCTTCTGGCTGTTACAGTCCTTTGCTCCCCATCACCTGTATGACCTTGTGCTGGGCTGTTTCCATGTACCAAGTTTCTAAAAAGTCAGTCTGCTGTTAAAAAAACCAAACAAAACAAGCTTCTGACTTAGCATGTAGAAACAGCTGAGTCCATCAAATCAGTATCAGAAGATAGTGCAAGGAAGGATGAAAGCTGACAAAAAGCCAAACTAACAATAAAAAACAAGCAGACAAAAAAGTTCCGACTTAGTATGAAGACATAGTACAATGCAGGGGAGGAGAGGGGCTGTGGTAGCCAGCCCTTAGTTTAGCTTAAGGCTGCTGTGCATTTTCAGCCAAAGCCTAAAGAAAAATACTAATTTTTGTTGGTTTTCTTTTGAGTAGGCTTTTTATTACGTTGTGCTGGAGCAGTTCAGTACATGCTTGAACAGGCAGTAAGGATGGTGTAAAAGAGGAGGCAGTAATTAGGGGGGTTTAGGCCCTGCCCTTGGCTTGGTGGGTTCTCTGCTGCTTTGTCTTGGAGGAGATATCATATAATTTTGCCCATGCTTGTCCCTTCTGGAAGGTAGAAAGTTTCTAAGAAGTCCTTTTAACTTATGAAGAGATTGTGCTGTCCCTCCCTCAGGTCTGGGTGACCACATGGACTCAAACGAAGGGAAGAATTTGTTCCAGTGCTCTGTGTGCAATACTCAACACCTAAACCATGTAGGCATGAATGTCAGCACTGACCACTCTCTTCTGTAGGTACAAAACTCCCAGCTTGCTTTTGTATGAAGTTCTGCCACCTAGAAGTTCTATAGCTTGAACCTACCACAGATTTTGTGATGCAAAATGCAGCTGTATTGTACTAACATCAAAGCCTCATGAGATTCCAATAAACATGTTTAAAAACCCCTGTCTTAAAAACACACAGAGCACAAGAAAAAATAATAATAAATGGATGCAAAAGTAAACAACTGAGTATTTTTTCCCCTGTAGATTGCTGCCGTTTTAGGTTTGTTAATTCAAAAGATTAACAAATTTCACTTAAAAAAGGTAACAAATTCTCTGATAGTAAGAGTTTTGCATTGAGAAAGTGTACATATTTATGAGCTCTGGCTCAGTGCTTTGAATTATCTAGGCACTACTGTAACCGATAAGTGAATGCTGATAATCCTGTTAATATTTCAAGGGCTCTTTGCAGCTATAGGAGAGCAGTTGGGAACTATCACATTCCTTTGCATTGCAGGACAGGTTTTTTATTTGCTATCTTAATGGTGTTATATACATACAGGGTTTTTTTTGAGCTCAGTTCGCCTTGTCTCACAGCAGCTCCTTGGCACACAGCCTCATGGACTCTTTAAGATGCTTCTTACAGCAGCTAGGCTCATTGCTTGCCCTGATGTGGCTGGGATTTGGATTGCAAATTCCTGATCTGAACAAAGAGGAGGAATAGAAAAGGCTGGTCTCTGGCCTCTCTCACACTTCATGAAACCTTGCTGGCTTCAGAGGGTTGTACTTGTACGTCTGGCTACACTTCAAAAAAAGAAAAAAGGCTTATATCTTTGCAAAGATGGGTGCAGCCCCACCATTAGGCATGTTGCTAGAAGAGGGAAGAGATGGGTGGCTCTGGGGAGACTGCTGGGATTTCAGACACCCTCTTATCTAGAGCTACCTCAAGCTTTGTCCACACTTGCTCTCTTTTTCTTTTTCCCCTCTGCTTTGTTTCCTCAGAACCATAGGACTAGAAATCCTTGTTTTCAGAAAAGACAGAAGGTGGGGGAATAAAATGGATGCAGACACACGGTGTGTGAAGGATGTATCCACGTGTGTTCCCTCACCAGCTGGTTGGCTGCACCCAAGGGCCGTGCAATCTGAGAAGCAGCTACCTGTAATTGATTTCATGACACAGTATCAACTGGGTAGGATTTGGCTTGTGCTGGCTTGTGTTCATTGAGGAGCAGAGGAGAGAAGTCAAACTAAACAGGGTGACTCATGAGAATCAGGCTCACGCCATGGTTTGTGTGTATAAAAATGCTAGAGTTGGGAAATGGGCTGTCATAGTTGTGAAATCATTATCTCCCTTTGGCTTGCTGCTCTTTGGAGCCATTGGAGAAGACTCATGAAGCCCCTGTCAGCCATAGTCAGAGGAAAGGGACTGTGCATGGCTGACAATGCCCAGGGGCTCTGGACAAGGACAGCCACGTTACTGCAAGGCAGCCACTGAGACTAAGCTTGTGCACTTGCACCTGGGATTCCCTTTTTGCCATCCCCGTCATTAAAGTTGACCAAAAAAGCTCAAACCACTTGTTTGTATGGAAACCTGTACAGAGGACTTTGTGCAATAGACAGTGCTGGGGTAAGTGACCTGTAATTATTCAGCATTTTGGTTTAAAGTGTGGCAACTTGTCGTGGGTTTCTACACAACTTCTTTCCCAAAGCCAGGCTTGTGCAGTATAATCAGGAAAGGCACTGCTTTCATGTGTCCTGAACTGTGTTTTGATTTGATCCCATCCTCCCTCTTGCTCTTCGCTCTGACATTCCTGTGTTAAAGATACTCACCATATGCTGGGAACTCCACCTCTCTTGAGGCATAAAATCCCAGGTCCGTGTCTTAATGGACTGAGAGGAGCCAGGTGGAGGCAGGAAGAATGTGGCCAGATGGACCCCAGGATTACTCTGTCCCACACCCTGGGATCAGTCTGAAGAAATACAGTCAGGGAACCTGGTTTGATCTGCAGATGAGAGCTTTTGCGGGTGCAGAGCCAGGGTGGTGGCCAGGAGCTGTGCTGGGTGGGAAGGAGCCCCAGGGCTCCCTCACACTGGTCTCTGCAGACAGGAACAGCCTCATGAAAGCGTGGTCTTGAATATAATATGCACAAAATGAGCCTCTGGGAAAAGTTGGTGCTCCCCGGAGAAGTTTTTTGCATGTATCCTGCTCTGTGAGTGAGGCACAACACACCCTTTTTGGGTGAGTTTGTTAGTCAAAAAGTACACTGACTTCCTTCTGTTTCAGGGGAAGTGAGTCTGGAGGAGAGGCAGGTAAACAGTGAAAGAGGATCTCCTGGCACAGCTCAGTTTAGGGATAGGTGGCTGCCCGGGGACTGGGACTTAGCGGACTGCCTGGTCAGTGCCATGCGTATAGGTAATTAAGATATTTCCTCCAATTAAACTAAGTGGCCCTTTTTTTGATGTGTGAGATCAGTGAGCCCAACTGCCATGCAGGTAGCAGAAGGGAGTCTGGATTATTTTAACCACTGCTTTGCATGTTTAATTTAAAGTTAGAGGAGACCTGCCCTGTTAGTATTTACAGAGGCTCATTAAGTAAGACACGTATGTTTGCCTGCCCCGCAGGTTAAATAGCAGGGCCTGGCTGGGCTGGAATGGTTCCTTCTCCTTGGTCACATCCCAGTGTGGCCAGATCCGTCCCTGCAAGCAAGCTAGCTCAGCAGGGTGCTGCTGCACCTGCCAAAAACTGCAGCAGGCCCAGGGCTAGCTCTGCTGTGTTACGTGGCAACGTTATGTATTTAGTTATGTCTGTATGTAGAGCCTTGTTTTATTTAGTGACACAAGCATCACTTTGCAGACCTGTCAGATTCTGTGAGGCCAAAGGGATGTCCAAGCTAACATCCCCACTCCAGCTCTACTTAGTAACAAATATTAAGCAAAGTGTGTGAGAAACAGGACAAGTACAGACTGGTCCTTCCCTCCTTGCACTGTCCCAGCTTGCAGCAGGCAGATGTTTAAAGGCTTTTGGGGCTGCAGGTTTCCCCTGATCAAGTTGTTGACTCACTGTGGGGCAAGTCAGTGCCACAATCCATGGCCCCCTCATCTCTCAATTTATTTGATCCCTTTTTGAGGTTTCTGCTTTCCCCAGTGCCTAATCACAGCCCCCACCATTCAGATGCACACACTTGGAGAAATTGTTTTCTGTTAAAACATTTTGCCTGATCATCTCACTGGGTGATCTTTAGTTTTTATGTTGAGGGAAGGAATCATTTAGTCTTCATTTCCCTTCTTGTTGTGATTTTATATTTCCTTGCCATGCTTCCTTTTAGCCATCTGTCTTCCCATTCTACAAGGAGTGTTTCTAGTCTTGTAATGTACTGTGAATATGATTTCTCCAGATGTGCCTGACTTACCCAGGAGTTTGTAAATGAAATCGTCCCACTGAATATAGGTGTATTTCTGCCCAAACTGTTTCCAGGGAAAAGGCAAATTACAGAGGTGGTAACTGTCTGCAGTGTTCTCAGATGCTTCGAGCTTTGTTTTTTTTCTACCAAAAGATTACTGTGTTTTCATCATTCTTTAAAACTCCTTTACAAAACTTGCAAAACTTTGGACATAGAAACATTATCATTCCTGGATAGCTGCTGCTGGTGGCTGCTGTTTGAAGAGCAGTGGAGTGCCCCATCTAATATTTTGTTACTCTCTTTGCTCAGCCCTGTAGTTGGGCTGTTTTGGATACAACTAATATCCATTTCAATACACAAATAGTAGCTATATTGCCTTCCCACTCATGTCAGAGTGAAGAACAGTCATGTATTTCAGAGAAGAATAAAGAACCAGGTGCAGCAAATGTATTTTTACACTTTTATTTGCATTTGTTGGCAGAATTCTAGCCTGCATACTGTCAACACAAAAGCAGGCAGCAGAGTTCTGCAGAGCAGGATTTGCTCTCCTCCCTGTGCTGCAGGTGATTCAGAGTAGCCATGACCTGGGCTGGGCTTCTTGTCAGAATTAAGATGTTTGTCCCTATATGGCTCTTGATTCCATTTGGGCCCGTTCAAGATAATTGCTGGTTGTGGAAACAACCAGGAGAGGGTGGGAGATACCTGTGACGTCAGGGTCTCTACTTACCTTGAGGCAGACTGTGAGCATCACACCTGCTGAGCTGACCCCTGCTCTGTGGCCGCGTGGGGAGCAGGGACATTATGGCTCTCATCCCTAGGGGAAGAGCTTGACTCAAGCTGAACGTTTTCACCCTGTTCACCAGCTTATTTATTTGTTTTTGTATCTGGATAACTTTGCTACTAAACCACATTAATTGTGAGCACATCTGAACTCGATACTTTAATTGCTGTATGAATTGCCTTTGAATCACCAAGGAAAATCCCTGTATTTTCCTTTAACAACCTGGTCAGGATTTTGCTTTGAGGTGGGACAGGTGTGGCTGCCTGTTTTCTTAGACCCCTTGCTCAGCCCGTTGTGATAGAAAGACCAAGGTGAGTGCATGAGGGTCTGTTTCTTTGTTTTGGTTTGGTTTTACACAAGAATTCTTTCTGCTAAAATCAGAACACACTGGATTTTGTTTGCTAAGTCAAAATCAGCTCAAGAAAGAAGATTTCTGTAGGCTTCAGAAAAAAAAAACAAAGCAGTGAGAATATTATCTAGGTGGCATATGGAGATAAGGGTTTTAGGAGCTTCATGGTGCTGGGGGAGAGGCTCTTCATGGGGATCCTGTCGCCAGCCTGTCAGAGAACAACTTTAGCCAAAATGGAGCTCAGCTTGGCAAAAACATTAGGTGCATATTATTTTTAGGTATTAGATTTAAATTTGTTTCTATTTACTAATTTTTAAAAGGACAAAAATTGAAAATCAGAAATTGTTGAGCAACATTGTTAAAAGGGCATCAAAAGCAAAGTGTTTGCTTTTTTTTTGTGTTTATGTTTTTAGCGCATAGATTCTTGATCTTGGTCCCTCTTTGGATTATAAATCACTATAATAAAATAAAAAAAGCCAGCAACTCTGCTTTGCTTTGCACACAAGTATGATACAGCATGTGCTTTATGTAATTTTTTCAAGTTTTCCATATATGTTTTTGACTCCACTTTTAGACTTAACTGGAATTGTACTGGTGGTGTCTCAGTCACAGATGATTGAGCAGGGAATTATTAACCCAGCATAAGAGCTAACATGAGGATTACTGGAAAGTTCCTGCCTGTGTCAGCTTTAAGTGAACTGTGTTACTGCAAAAGCTGCAGAAAGTTCAAATTACTTGAGATTGTGCCAGAGGACTGTCAGTGGTCTTTTGTTAGAGGCTGACCACCTCAGGCAGGGCTCACAAAAGGAGCCTATTTTGTTTAAACTGAGCAGGGCTAGTTCTGTGCTCCAGAGTTACAGCCTAGCTACCTTCCCCTGCATCAGCATCTCAGATATTAAAACTGATTATCAGTGTCTGTCCAAAAGCCTCCAGGAGGAAATCTGGCAGTGCTGTTACTCAGGTCTTACCAACTTTAATGGGAACTTACTGCAAAGTTCATGTAGTCTTGTGGGCTACCTTAGTTTTTAACTGAATCATAAGATTTGGTTTTGGCCAAATTCTGCTCACTGACCCCTCCATATGGCTGGCTGGCACCTGGGTTATGGGTCCTGAACTGGACATCCATCTCTGCTGGGGCCAAGCCCTGCCAGACTGATATATAATTGAAATAGAGCAGTACTTTGAAGCCTGGGCAGTCTAGATGAAGCTCTGTGTCTTCCTGAGCAGTGCAAAGCTATGGTGGAGGCATCTGCAAGGTCCCTTGTGTGGCTGAGGTCTGGAAAACAGCTCTCCATGGCCATCAGTTCCCTCCTCTCTGTTGCTGAGAGATGTCCCCTCCATTGCACATTCCTCCTCTGTACAGCCCACGTTGCTTGGAGACATCTCAGACGTGGCACTGCTGTAATTCTTCTGGAGCAGAAGAGCCTGAAATATCATCAGTTGCATTGAGGGACTGACAGTCTTCAGTACATTGGGGCCACCCTTTGTTATGAAATTGAATGGGAGTTTGGAGTCTGGACAACTCTCGTTTCTCGTGTTGTCATTTAAAGCATCCTCCACTGAGTAACTGATATCCTGGATGCCAATATCTGCAACATATGTATTTTAGGTCATTTCAGGAGGAACTTGTCTAGTTTGCCAAAACTCTGGAGACAGAGGAAGCAGGGGTATGAGTGGAACCAGGATCTGTTATTCACTGCAACTCCTGGAGAGGTTAAGATCACCCTCCAGGAAACTGGAAGATAGTGAAACTTCTTGTACTATTGTACCTTGTAGTGGGAAATGTCTAAGTGGTGCCTGTAAGAAGCCAGTTGGAGGGCAGAGCTGTGGGGACTGGAGGGATTTCCACCAGTTCCTCAGCTGCTCACACATACCAAAGCCACACATTGCCAGCAGTGGCCCTGAGTATGTGATGACAGCTTTCTCACGTGTTCCTGAAGGACACTGAGAGGACCAGCTGGAGAGCAGCAAGCCTTCTTGCCATTGGAGCTTGGTGCTCTGTGGGTAGAGTATCCTGAGAGAAATCATAACAGAAGAATTAACCTGGTTAGTGGCACTGTGTCAGCAAAAATTGTGACTTTCAGTGTCTCTTGCCTTTTCACCTCTCTTCTAGATGGATTGATCTGTGTCTTCAGCTTTAGCCTGGGTGGTGTTGCCTTCTGGGATGATTTTTTCTGTAACTATCAGCAGATTGGTGAGGCTGAGCCTGACTATCTGCACCTGTGCCTCTATTGACTTTGATGGATGCATGAGTTTGTCACTGTTCAAGCTACTCCCAGCTTGGCCGGCATCAATCCTGGAGGACTAGACAAGGACCAGCCTATGTCTTAGCTGAGAGACAATGTAATCTATGTACAGAAGCTATACATAGCCCAGGGCTAAATGGATGCTCACATAGCTCTGCTGCCCTCGGAGGAAGAGGCTACATTTTGGGAAAGGAATTTGTCACTCTCAAGTAGAGAAGCTGTTGCCATTGGCATGTCCTGCCTGCTCCCAGAGGTCCTCACCAGAGGTCCTTTTTGTCCTCAGCCGGGGGGACTCTGAACACACAGCCTTAACTGGGTGTCTTGTCTTGAAGCAGCATCTGGCTTCCTGTCTCTTTACTGATATAATTTTTCTGACAAAGCTTATTTTCATTAGCCAAATGTGTAGGCCTTCACAAATAGTTTCTGAAAAAAAATCCTCAGATCCCTTGGCTGAACACTTCAGAACTTAACTTCTTTTTCTCTAATGACAGAGTGACAGACACAAGTATTACTAGTTACTTGGTGGCTGGACCTCTGAGAGGTCTATAAATACCCTTATATTGTTACATTTGTCATGTTTACTGTGTGCCTGTGTGTGACCATATCTCAGTATATAACTACCACTATTTTTTAGGTAAAAATACTGAGACATCCACTATTGTTCCAATATTTTAGCCTGTAAATAGTGGCAGTAGCATAAGACAACATCCTGTATTAGTTTGACCCTTTCAACAGATTTCTGAAGCAGCAGATTTGAAAGAGTCAAAGGCACAGATATTCAAGTTTATGTGGATTCTTTTGGAAACAGAGGTGTTTTCCCAACTGTTTTAATTGTTGTAGGTTTCTTTGTAACAGAGAAGGCTCAGTACAGTAGTTGTACTCTTAGCAAGCCAGAGGCTACCCTGCAGGTCTATATTCTCCTCAGAATGTCTAACATAAAATTAGATCCTGTCTTTTAACTACTGCATATTGTATAACACAGTATTGTTATTGTATAACATTGAAGCCCTCCTTTTTGTGTGTATACCTACACATGTGAAGAACACCACTGCAGTGAAAGGGAACAATTCTTGCAATACTTTGTTCAGGCCATTGGCTACAGTGCAGGCGGTTGTGGGGTGTTCCATCCCTCAGATTCAATAGCAACAGCTGCTGCAGCTTTTGTGCTGGCTGTGATTGCAGAACTGCTCTCTGCCTGCTCCTTCCCTTGCCGATCTGCCACCCCTGCAACAGGCTGCGTGCGAGCTCTGGGTAGCGTGATCATTTGTACAGGATGAGTCTCCAAAATCCTCATTTTGCACTCCAGCATCTGCCGCTGATTCACTGCGATTTACTGTTTCAGCTGTGCCACGTAACCTGTATTGATTTATCTCCCTTTGAAAGTAGTAACAGGTCAGAAATCAGAGCAGCAAATGTGCCTGCTGAAACCGAGGTGGGTGCAAGTCTTCACTGAAAGGGAAAACAGGGCAGCCCCATAGCTACAAACCCTCCCTCGGGAATGCAGAGCCCGTATGGGAGCTGAGCTAATGTGCCTCTAAATTGACACCGCGTTGGAACTGCACTGTGAATATTGAAGAGTCTCTTTTATCATATTCCCCATGAGGTAATTCTTATGGAATAACATCAAATAATTGATGAAAGGGAAACCCTTTATTTGCTTATTCTAGAGAGAGATGGCAATATAGTACAAGAAATGCTCTGTAAATACAAGTGGTGAGAAATGGTTGCATTTGATTTTGTTGATGGAAATGAGGCAGAGACTTGGCAGATAAAGACTGACAAATACTAAAGAATCCTTATAGATTGAAATAAAATGCAAAATATGTAATTTCCTCCTTATCTGTCCCTATACAATGCATCTTTATAGGTTTACAAACTCAAGATGTACCAAAACCATTAGATCCCAGAACACCCGTGTTTTACACAAATGATCCTTTTTTCTCCTTCTACAGCAGCAATTTTTTGGCCAACTTTAATGTAAAATTCCTGATTCTTTTCGAAAACCCATGTTTGCCAAAATGGTAACCTCATAGATTATTTTCTTGTCAGTAAGGCTTTTAACCACAGTTTTGGCAGAGCCTTAAAACATGCCCTTTCTCAGGAAAGAGTTGTCTGGGCTAGAAAAGCATTGGCATTAAAAAGAGGTTGTCATAGTGATTGAAACCTCCTCATAGACATTCCTTAGGAAAAGTAGGCTGCAAGATACACCTTTGTAGTCCCTTTTTTAAGTAAGGGACCCTTTAAATTGAAGAACCCATTTTATTGTCTAAATGCAGATTTCTGTCACTTGTAAAACAATAGGACTCTGGAGTGCTGTTTGTGTATCAATGCTTCTTTTAATTACTTTTTACAAGAAATGGCTCAATGGGAATTAAGTTCCAATTCCTTGCTATTGCAAGGAACCGGGTTTTTAGGTCTAAACCAGGATCACAGCTTGCTTCCCTAGATTAATAGGAAAAGATTTGAGGAAGACACTCAAACTGAGCTCTGAATGACCAGCTCTGAATAGGCTTGAAAAGCACAGCCTGGGAAATCCTTCCTCATAGAAGTTTGGTCTTTTGGCTGAAGTTTATCTGTTATCTCCAGAGCAGCCAGATCCAAATGTATGATCAGTGTGTTTGGCCTTGGACAGAATTGTATGAAGATACAAAAGGGAGAATTGAGAATACGAACAAATAATTTTTATGCTAAATCTAGAAATACAGTACTGAATCAGTATTAGGTGTTTTTTTTATAGAAACGTAATTATTTATTTGAATCACTGTTATATCTGTGCTATATTTCTGTTTACCAAAATAAGATGAGGAGGCACATGTTTCTAGGGTAGGGTCTTTATAAAGTGAAGTGAAATATATGATGGATAATCTGGTAAAAGATTGGAAGATTATTAAGCTAGGAATAAAATATGCACAGGGGCTGGGATGAGGTTGTATAAGTCTCTTGGCAATTATATCTTTCAGTGATTGGAGTGTCTGGATGTGCTTTATTTCATGCAACTACTTTCCATTCTTTCATAACACATGCACATTCAAGGAGTATTAATTAGATGAAAGCTAAATTTGTGGCTAACCCAGAGCCATCTGTTAGAAACCCACTTCTTTACCTGTCTGCCCAATAAGAAAGGTCTAATCCTGAGATATTTGGAGACAGTGGCAGAATGAGAGGTGTTGATGTGAACTGCCCTGGATTTCAATGCCTACTCCTGCAACAAAATTAACCCAAAATTCCAATCCTATTGGGATTAAAGGAAGAGACAAAGAAAGAGACCTTTAGGAAGATCTTGTTATTTCTGGAAGTACCCAAAGCCCTGCTGGGAATGAGGCCTAATGAGAACCTATTATTGTTCTTATTGTTGTCTCTGAAGTCAAAGAGACTTCTGCAATCGACTTGAAAGGAGCAAGACCTGGGATCCATTTATTTTATTTCATCCCCTACGTGGCAGTTCATCAGTTCCAAAATAGAGACTTCAGGGTTTGTGGGTATAGGAAAATCCGAGTGAGAAACAGGGGCTGGTTTTTTCTGTTGTGTGAGTGTTTCTGGGGAGTTGAGCAAAGCTGCAGTGTAGTTTAATTCTGTCTCACCATGGGTCCATCTATGTTAGCATTTCAGATCAGATCACAAGTGTGCTTTTGAAGGAGATCTGCTGATCATTTCCACTTCCTCCACTCTGGTGTGCTTAGTGCAGTCGCCTGGGAGTGCACAAACTGGGCTCCTCCCAGATGAAACTTGTCCAGAGGCTGCACTCTAAACAGTGTCAGCCGGTCCTCAGGACAGAGCCAGGGCAGGCGAGACCAGGAACCCCCGAAATGCCTACAGAGAGGTTGTCAGCCCCTGCTCTTTCACCTCACAGATCCTATTGCACTGCTGTGTCTACATCATGTACCTGTGCTGCCTCGGCAGCCTGGAGGGAAATACATGCACCACCTCGAGTTACCGGGTTGTCCATCCTTGCCTGGATGTCAGGCTGTAGCCTGGAGCAAGTCTGCAGGGTCTCATCAGGTGAGCAAAATCCTCAGGAGGGTCACCAAGCTTGCAAGAGAGCAGGAGACAGGTTTTTGTCATTTCAACGCTCAGCCATACTTGCCCCGTGTCCTTTTCTTGCTCTTGGGATGCACCAGGCTCTGGGTTAGTACTTTCATAGAAAAGTTTTTCCTTTCACATAAGCAGCTGATTTTAAATATTTGAGAAATAGTGGGCTAATTGAAATGTGTTTGGTAATAGATTTTTAAAGCAGCACAACATGGTTAGACTTGGCGTTACACTTGTCAGGGTAGTTGCTACAGGTGAACTGAGAGCTGAAACAATGTTTTGAACAATTTTTTGTCTGCCCTTTCTTCTTGAAAGCCCTGAAGTTAAGGAGGACCAAAATCTGCATCCAATGCAGAGTTCTTCTTGCATGTTATTCTCCACATGAGAACATGCTGTAAAATGCTCATTCAAAAATCCTTTAGGAAGAGTAATAAAGGCATTTGGCAAAATTTGCTTTAGCACTCCGTTTATGATGGCTCCCACCAGCCACAGGTGTCTCTCCAGCGGCTCTTTCGGCTTGGAGACTTCCCTGGTCCCCCTTCCCTGGGGTTAGTTTCGCTCTGCAGCCTTTCATCCCCCGTTCCCGGCCGGCTGCGTTAGGGACCTGCGGGAGCGCTGGGTGCATCCATTGTCCCCGAGTTACTCATCAACCGGAGGGGCCAGGGGCTCGGCTGGGGGTGTGGGGGGCGCCCCGTTACTGTGGTTACCGGCAGCATCGCGCTCCGCTTGTAAATGCGATCTTTGACCGCAGCCACTGCTCCGGAGGAATTTTCACAGCTCCCGGAGAAGACAAAACTCCGGGAGTCGGGATGTAAAGGTTATCGGATACAAGGCGGATGAAGCGGAGGCTTGTTCTGAGTGAAAGCAAATCCTTTTGCTTCACAGTGAGGGAAACGCTGGGAAGATTTTAAAGTTTCAGGCGTGTTCCCTTGCAGCTATGGTCTTGTTAAATTTGTTTTCTCCAGCTCTGGCACAAGGGTCGTGCGCAGCAGTAGGAGTTTGGCCATTGGCCATTTGCAGAGGTATAAGGTCACTCAAAATTGTTCTTGCAGTTGTGTGTTCGCAGCAAGAAAATTTTAATGAGTCTTTCATCGGTAGCAGCCAGATTGTATCTGCTCCAGGGTATCACTCATCTGGCCCCAGCAGAATTAACGCATTGAATGCCCTGAGCTACAGGCTGAACTTGCAGAAAAGGAGCTCAAGTCTTTGTCTGCGTAGTCACAGCAACAAAATCACAGATGAACTATAAGTTTCTCCAGCATCTGACAATAAACATTCTTTAGCCTGAAAGGTTGTGATCGCCTGACTACAGTAGGGACTTTTTTCTTAACTGTTTGAAAAAGATGTGTCACTGAGTAACAGAAATTGGGGCCAAAGCACTGGAGACATGATAATATCACTTCATTTACCATTTTACTTTGTCTTATGTTCACTGTTTCATTACATTAATAACTTTATTTTTCGGAGGAATTTGTATCCATAAACCATATATATCTATTCTATATTGCATTGTTATTTACTTGAATTGCTTAAAATGTTTAATTCAGAGCATGGGTTTGTTTAACAGGGGGAAGGGGCTGGTGCTGCACTGTGTTACTTTTGTTAGGAGGAGGTGCAGATGCTGGGATTGTCCGCCTTGCTGGGACTCTGGCCCCCTCCCATATGCTTCAAACACTCCGAACTCCACTCAGGGTTTTAGGAGCAGTCCTTCCTTCTTCCCATACATAGGAATGGGTTCAGATCTTCTCTGCCGCTATTCTTTTAGTGCTTAAATAGAAAGTACACTGGCACCTGTGCAGTTAATGAAAACAAAAGCAGTAATTGCCTGCCTGAGTTTAAAATCTGCGTGATGGCTCTCAGCAGATCCTCAGCCCTTATAGTGGGAAGATGGCAGCTTGCTGCCATCAGCAGAGGTCCTGCCCCTGGGCCAGAGGATGAGAAGGGGTGACAGTGGCACACTCTGTTGGCTCCTCGTCTCAGGGAGGGAGTGAACAGCCAGTCTCTTTTGGATGGCATCAGGAATGAAACCAAATGAATTAATGCAACTAACCTGCATCCAGTTTTTCCTTAGCTCCCTCTTTGCTACTATGGGAAGCCCCCAAAGCGAGTGTGATTCAGCAGGGCCCAACAACGAGCTTTTGAAGATATTCTCCTTGTGCCACTTTGGGAGATGCAAACAGAGCTTGAGGGGTGCTGTGAGGAGAGATGTCCCAAGGCAAACGTGCGGGTGAAGGCAGTCAGGGTGGTGGGGCAGGTAGGGGCTGCGTGCCTCCATGGGATCGCAGCCCCAGAAGGAGATGATAGGCCAGATACAGTTTCACTGGGGTTTGTACTGTGGCATAAAGGGTTCTTTTTTAGTGCAGCCAAGAATTCCATTAGCCTTTTCTTTTCCCAAACAACCTGTCTCCTATCCATTGGCAATATGTTTTGGTTACCTTGCATCATATAGTGTGTCTTATGTGGTTTAGCTTTAAAATGCATCTCTTTACATTTCCTCACATTACAATGAATGCCATCACTTCACTATAACCAGCTCCCTTGAGCCTTAAGTCATGCAGAGTGTCCTGCTGACTCCATACTGTTCCCACTGGGGAGGCGAGCAGGATTTGGCTGCCAGCGTGACCACAGCCTGCCCAGAACAGTTTGTGTGACTTGGGGCATTATATGTATTGAAGAGATTTGAGTGGTCTGGGGTGTGAAGCCTTAGAGCCCGCAAAATTGCAGTGCTGTCATGACATTGAGAGGTGCTTGACTTTCCAGAAAACCTTTTGCTCCTTTCTTGTAATTTTTTAACATCCATCTCATTTGTAAAGACAGAAGTTTCCCATCTCTTTCACTTGAATACTTCGAGAAAGTAGCTCTTCTCCTGTGTTGTGTTACAATATTGTCTGCGTGTACCTTCTAGTTCCTATAATGTCACATTGCTTGGGACTAGGAATTTAAGAACAGTTAGTCATTACTTTGCTTTCATTACTTTCCACTTTAGCGGAAATAACACCCAAAATATCCAAGTTTTATACCACCAAAATTAAAATAGTAGATATTAGGCAATGTAACTCTTATGTTAGTAACTTTGTCTGCATTAGAAGAAATCGGCCCTATGAAAAATTTTTTATCGTCATGTAAAAGTACTTTAAAACTGTTTATACTCCTGCTGAATTACATGTGAGTGGTCCTTCTACTATGAGAGGTAAATACTAGTTCAGTCACATATTTTAGTGGAGCTCTTCCAGTTTTCCTGTAGATACTAGCACCTTATACCTATTCCTGCCATTACCCATCATTGCAGAAAGCAGACTCTCCAGTGCTGACTCTCGGAATAAATGGGTCTGAGAAGCTATTGGCAAATAAACTATTGCAATTGCATGATTTAGAACAGTGCTAATGAGGATAAATTTGCATGGATATTTGGCATGATTCAGTGTGGCTGTCAACCACATTCGTTGTTTCTGCCCAAAATACTAGAATACTTGTAATTTGGTTGCAAGTGGTAGAACAGTTTTCAAGTATAAACAGGTCAGTTCTCTGTAGAGCACAGAGACGCTGAAGCTTATTATAACAATTTTCAGGTCTGAAAGTAAACTCATAAACATCTCTTTGGCCACTGACACCACAAATTCTTCCCTGGGTGCGCTATCCTCTCTACCTTGAGCAATTTCAGTAACTTCACTCTAACTGCCTGGGTAGGGAGAGCTTTGCAAGACCAGGTCAACAGTTTGACTTCCTCTCCGACGTGGTTCTAGAGTTCATTGTAACAAGCTGATTTTTACCATTTTCAATTAATTTTTAAGAGGACAGACTGGTTTTGGTAAGCAGTCTAGACCCTGTTGTTTGTTTTCTTTTCATATGGATTTTTCCTACCTGGGGATTTTTTAACATTTTCCTCTGTTGAGATCTATTCTTATAAGAATCGTTATTTGGGTAAGAATTGTACACTTGCAGTGATTTGCATACCTAAATGCAGAAGTTGCTTGTACGGTAATACCATTAGGTTTCACATCTCATATATTTGTCTCCCTGTCGGATTAACCATTCTTGCTACATCACCAGGAACATCTGTCAATCTTTTCTGTACTGTCTGGCAGCTTCATTAAGGATCTCAAATGCATGTAAACACCTTGGGGCTGGGTCTGTCTCTGACTTTTCTCTTGTCTAGTGTGGTATGTTTAGACAGTGCTGTGCACCAGCTACAGTTCTAAGTAATAGACACAGATAGTATGGGAGTACTCATAAAAAGCAGAAAATTCATGGCCTGATTTAGAAGGGTTTGGGAACCAGCCTCTCCCACAAAAGTCATTGGGATAGAGAGAACTTGGGCTTCTCCACGTCAAGCCTTTAATCTCCAGAATGTCCACATTCTGTTCTGTACTGCAGTTTACTGGTGGAAAGGTATTTGAGGTCCTGGTAATTTTATATGTTTCTTTAAGGGGAGGGGTTTGTGTGATCTCTTAAGGGAATCAGTGACTTCTTCTGTGTTTCTTAATTTTATTTTATAGCTGTATCATAGGTTGCTGGGCAAAACAGAAGCACAATTTGCTCTTGGTACGTGTACTTCAAGTGGCATTTGCAGTGACAGCATATGAAAAAGAGAGGAAACAAATGTAGTAGACACAATCCTTTCATAGGGATCAATTACTTTTTCAAAGGTGCATTGGTGGGATATGCCTTCTAACCAGGAGATCCCTCAAGGAGAAGGTAAGACCTTTGCTGCATGGGTAGAAAGACAGAGGGGTGGGGTTGGCAGTCACTGGGGCTTTGGCTGCAGAGTGGATGTGGAATAGGATGTCCCAAGCTGTACATTAGGCAGATCTGCTGTGAAATACAAGGGCTCTCTCCTTTGCTTTTTGAAGTGCAATTTGTCCTTTTTTGGAATGCAGCTTCCTTGGGCTGAGCAGAATTCAAATAATCTGTGATTAATAGCGTTATCAGTGCTTCTCAGATACAGTTTGGGCATGGTGTGTAGAGAGGGCAACCAGGAGCCAGGTCTGCCCCCTCTGGGGTGGATATTTTCCACTTTTATATGGAACCTGTGCTTCAGAAATGATGCAAAAACTTTTTTAGTAGGTGAGTTATGTATTTTTAATTTCAAATCACATGAAATGTCAGGTGAATGTGTGATTGTTTTTACTATGGAAAGTATGCTATGTTTTCTGACTTGGCTCAAACAATTCACTTCAGTTACCCAAGTCACAGGATCAAGAAGATGAGGGACTTCTACAGTCCTCTTGCAAATTTGCCGAGGTCAGTAGAGTTTTCCTATCTGAGCCCTTCAAGCTGACCTTACAGAAAATATGGCTGCCTTATCTTGATTATGATTTCCCTTAGGGCAGGTGACCTGCACTAGTTAACTGCAGTTAGAATAAAACAAGAACTTCCCTCCCCTGTATTCAGCTCCCCAGTACTCTCCTAAACTTCCTGTCTGTACTTCTGCTGATGCTGCCAGTGCTAACATAGCCCATGCTATTTGAATTCCTAGTGCAGCCTTGTAGGACTTCTCTCTTTCCCAGGATCCAGCAGCATCCTTCTGTGTACCCAAATACAGAAGACAAAGGACTGCAGCTGTAGTTCACAGGGACTTTGGTTTGTTGTTTTACTGCAGCTTTAGTTCAGTCTGTTTTCAATGGTGTGCAAATGGATGGCCCAGTTCTGAACAGTGTTCAGGCTTGCATTTCCTCTTTGTAGTTTTCTGTATAAATTGTCTCTATGTATTTGTGAATGTACTAATATCTATTTATCTTTTAAATAATTTTTAAATCTTACTTTGTAAGATATAAACTATGATATTATTAAAAGATACAAGCATGTTGCCTTGTTCTTACATTTAGCCCAAATTACTGTTGAGTGGAGAGTGATTTAGTAGGGTTTTGAGGATGTAATGAGGGCATTAGCAGGCTTAAAAAATTGTGAACCAAATCCTGACTCATGCATAAGAAGTTTTGACTTGCCATGTTAGTCTGTTTGATTTCACACAGCCAACAAATTCATGAAGTATATGAATTATTGGCTTTTTAGCATCTCTGTTTTCCTTTTTTAGGTAAAAGGTTGTTTTCATTCTAAGTATGGACATTTGATATTATAAAGTTGTTTTGGTAACTGTAGACTCCTAGTTTGCATTTTCCTGCCCTTTCTTGGTAAAATTGATGCTCAGGTTTCCAGGAGGTTTGCATTGTCAGAAATCACTGTCCAACCTCAAAGGACTGTGGGTGCCTCCTGCACAAAGACTGTGCATCTCCTCCTCTCTCCGAGCTGCTCTTTGCTTGTTGAGCAGTCATGGCATAGTCAGGATGGCAAAACAGGTTCCTTAGCCAGAGGAGAATACTAGAGACAATATTTGCACCTTTTTTATGCCGTGAAACTCTTGCAAGCAAGAACACTTACTGGTTTTCTGAATGTCCTGACACCTGGAGCCATGTGATTTCACAGATATCAGTTTTTCATTTTTTGGGTTAAAAAAACTCAAAATGCTTTAATGAGCAAACATTTAATTGCTTTAATACAAGATTTCCCAACCTTCTGCAATTTCATTTTAAAATCACGTGTTTTTATGACAAAGCTGTACTCTGACAGTTGTGCTGCATTTTAATAGAGTCCTGGGGCCTAATTCTGCCATGTTTGCATTAAGCAACACTTTGTTCCAGGAGCAGTATGGCAATTACCAGGTGTACATTACTGCACACCATGAGTAAGCATGTGATTTAATTATCTCATGGGAGATTCTCATTGATGTAAAAAGAAATATTGACCCTTCCAAAATCTAATACCTGAAGTTTAGCAAAACTAGATAAAGCTGTTTTCTATCTGAATACAAAGACTATTCATTAAACATCAGGAACTCACAATAAAAATGTAGTGGGAAGGGTTGGCCACAGCTCCAGAAGAGTTGTGGTATGGGCTGGAACCTGCACCGTTCCTGGGAATGGGAATTTTTCCTTTGACTTGGTGAAGAGCAAGATAAAGATCAGTTTGCTGAGCTCTGATGGACCAGTTAAACAACTCTGGTGTTGGTCACATTCTCACGGTGAGCTTATGGACTAAATGTGCAACTACTTCAACAAATAAATCCTCTAAATTAACACTGATAAATTAACTAACCTAATCCTTTGCTGTAAATAATGTCTGTTGTGTGGCATATTTTAGCATGTTGGGATCTGAAGAGATTTGTAACAGAAGAGTATGCGCTCCAGTGAGGGAGAGCAACTGTCTGTAAGCACACTTTACTTTTGGGGATCTTAACTGGGCATTAATCAGTATAGACTTTATTAGCAAAATTCTCCTTTCAAGTCTGTTTACATATAACGCATTAAGCACCTTCTTTCAGAGGGAGTGGCAAGAATCTCCGATGACAAAACTCACATCAGTGTGTTGTGTTTGCAGGTAGCTCAAAGGAGGGAGTTACACACTGTGGAATTTATTCTCATCAGACTGATGAAAAGCCACTCTTTGCTCGTGGGATTTTCTTAATTTTTTCAGTTGTTCTGCATTTAGTGTCTTAGGTTTTTTGTTTGAAAGATGTATTGCTGCCCTGTAGATTTCTCTATTGTTGGTCGCTATGAGTTATAGAGGTGGGTTCTCAACTTCTGACTCTGAAGATACATCTTCTCATATGATGATTTTGAAGTTGGAAGCCAGGCTCTGAGCAGGATGCTGCTGGGTGCTCTGGATGTAGCCTTGGTGCGGCGGTTACACTGACCTCAGGTCAGGAGAGCCATGGAAAGCAAACCTGGGAGAGAGGAGATGATGAGGTTTATCAGGTGGAGGTTTTGTAATGGGAGGGAAGAGTGCTCTCTCCTTACAAAATAACAAATCATGTGTGGTTTGCTATGTTAATGTAACTCACTTGGTGGACTGAAAACATTTCGAGCAACAGAATTAGCCTACAACATTTAACAATTTATCTTCTAATAACTTAAGTATTGCTTTAATGGGGTGCGGAATCAGGATTTGCCTCCTTATCTCACTGAGTCCTTTCTGGTTTGCATGTTCAGCCAGGTTGCCTGTCTTGTCTTCTCCACTTGACTATTGCAGCCAGCATTGGAGCACATGCCATGGTGAGGAAAGGGTGGAAATGCTATGGCATGAAGGGCAGGGACAGCCATTAGGTCTTCAGCATTAGAGTCACCTTTGCTTTCCAAGTCATACGTCTTGAGGGTTACAGAGTGTATTATTTTGTTCATTGAAAATTTGTGTGACTAGGGAAGTCCATAATCTAAGGTCTGTTTATTCATAAATACCAGGTCAGTAATTTTGCTTCATTCTTGGCAAATAGTTACCTGCAGCACTATAGACTATAAATGCTATTCCCTTTTGGGTAGCGTTTTTTATTGGGGTCTTACCTTGGTCTTCAGAGAAACGCAGAGGAAAAGTGGAACTATATAACATCTGCTTGGATCATTTACTGCCTGACTTGCAGGCGTGATTGGATTCATACACTGTATTGGTATGTTTGCTTGCAGTATATATTACCAAATTTGTATGTAAGGTTGTATTCTGTAAGGAATACAGGAGACACCAAATCTACTGTACCTTCTGCATACTGCAGCTGTCATGCAGAGGATTCATTCCTTGTGTCACAGAAATATCTCAGGTGGTTCTTGTTCCCAAAAGGGAAACAGATTTCTTATTTCATTACTTTTGCACTCTCCAAAGTATTGGGTGAGAACTCTGTGTCAGGCAGCATTGAAATGTAGAAAAGTAGAAGATAACAGAAAGACAAAAATATGTTCCCCTTCACAGCAGGAATCCCTCTCTATTAAAGCAAACAGAAAAAGAATTAATCTATAAATTCCCTCTTAAAACTCTATCTATTGAAATAGGATTACGTGAACAATGTAATAGAGGAAGTTATGTAAAGATTTTAATGGTGTGCAGTGTACTGCTTTCAATTATTAATAGAGAACTCTTTCATCAGTTGTATTTTGCTGTTTTGATGAGTAAGTGTTTTCATCTGAGGATGGTGAGTGAAAACTATGAAAGATCCTGCGGAACACGTCACTGGCAGATGGATGGCCTGGGGCGGCTCAGGGCACCTCATCAAGTAGGTGCCCGTTGTTTCTGCGGTGCCGGTGGGAGCTGCTTGGAGGGAAAACACTGACTTCTCATCCTAGTGACAATCTTGCTGCTTTGAAGAATATGGCAGTAAAAGAGCTTGGTTTATGCTTCTTCAAGTAACAGCTTTATCATAAAAGCCTTACTTATCTAATCCTATTTGTCTGCTTAGACCAAGACCAGGGGCCGTTGCAGAGCTTCTCTGAGAGGTAACTCTTACCAGCCTGGACCTGAGTTGACTCTGGCATGGGCCCTGGCTCCTCACAGTTTAGGCCTTGCAGTGAGATTCCTAAGAGGTGTGAAGGTTTCTAGGAGTGGAAGAGTAGATTAACTGAAAAGTGGAGATTTTTGACCTTTTTATGTCAGATATAATGATAGATATTTAAGAACTGAAGTGGCCACACACAGGATACATTATACAGCTAGAGCCACATATCAGTCTCCCAGCTGCAGCACGTGGGGCGATGTTACTGCCCCTTTTGTCACCACATTGTCTTAAACTCAAAATATTAGGCCTCTGTTTTTTTCTTTTTGTGCTGTTTTTATAAACCTTTGCACAGGAGCAACGCATTCTTGGCATTGTTGGGTATTTTGGGGGAACACAATTCCATGCATTCTTGGCTTTGGGAAGTGATCAGGCAGAAAGGTGTGAGCTAACGTCCAACAATTTATCACTGTTCCACCAGAAAAGGGGCACAAGACCTTAAACAACTACTGGCTGTATAAGGCCAGAAAGTTATTTTACATGGGGCAGTTCAAGCCCGAAATAGGAATATTGACAGCCTTGCTTACTGGAGAGGTGCATTCCCGTTTAACCCACAGGCATTATATACTTGCATGTTAATTTTGATAATGCAGTAATAGGGGAAAGTGTGTAAAGGAGAGATTTACTTTCATTGAGAACATTAAGACTATGAAGGCTTAATATGTCAAAGTGTTGGGTACTTTGTTCAGTCCGGGAGGTCTTTATCTTTGTGTTCATAACAATGGTCTTCTCCAACCTAGGATTTAAGTTCATTGATGTGCTGTCTTGGTGAATGAAGAACTTCCTTTCTGTGCTGCCGAGAGAAAAAAACCCCAGCATACTTGACTGAGATTCCCCTTTTATTAGATCCAAAATCAGTTACTTGACAACTGATCGTATGTTCTCGAGTTATTCGTAGCAGAAATCTTGCATTTAAGCCCCTTTTTTATTCTATTGCATACATTGTGTAGTAGAAATTGGCTAATTTAAATGCAGTAGCTGTTAAAGGAATATGTCAAGGCTGTCTCAGTTTCACTCTCTTTCAGAAAACACTGGCAAATCAGATAGGCAGTAAATTGTTACAATTTGCTGATGAGTTCTGCAAGAATTATGTATAAAGTCATCCCACTTCTAGGTTTTCTTTGACAAGTCTTTTCTCTTCCCAGCAATTTTGTCCAAGCAGAAAAACAGGACTTTTCTTATATAAAAGCACATTGTATTGGGCCCTTGGAACATTCTTTAACTGTGTGAAAATTTTGCCTAAGGCGGTGTTTTTAATTAGGGTAATTAAACGAAAACATCAGGGCAGATGCACAAAAGGTATTTATGAAAGTTTTTTCTGTGTATAAACAGAAGAGGAGCAGCTTAAAAGGATGAAAGCTTTATTTTCCGTCTTTCAGGCCTGAACCAGAACAGTAAGTAGCACGACTGCTACTTTGGCTTTAAAGATAACACTACTGTGTAGACTTGTCTGTTTTTAGGTACACAGTTTTCTGGGTGATAGTCTTTTGAAGTTTGTGATGGACTACTTTGTACAAACACATTCATGAAGTGTTTCCAGCCCTGGGTCATGATAAAGCCTCTTTAAAAGAAATCAAGTAGTGTATTTTGTTCTGGTTCACAAAAGTGGTATTGAATAACATAGTGAAAACCTTTGCTGCTTAATGAATCGGGAGAGAAACAGCAGTCTGGCCCTGGAGGGAGGAGAGTTGTGATGTACAGAGCCTTGAAAAGGTGAGGTCCCAGGGCCTTTGGGTTTATATTCTGAAAGAAATAAAGTACATTTTCTTTTATAGACGAGTCAGTCTATTTCTGACTTCCTTCAAACAAGAACCACAGGCAGAGTCAGGAACTGCCTCTGAAGCAAAGCAATCTCCCAAGGTTTGGGGGTGAGAGCAGAGGGAGTGGGAGGGTAAAGAGAAGGATGTTTTTTGCGGGAATCTGCTGGTGTTGGACACTCCTACTTAAACTGAAAAGTTTTCCTTTCCTGAGTGCCCAAGAGTTCCCTCCCAGCCCTCCTGGGTGAGAAATACCTGGTGTCCTGCATCTGGCAAAACATCTGTCTCTCAAGGCATAAAAATTCCTGTTTACAGCTTTATTAAGAGAGGGAATATGTGAAAGAGGAGAGTGGGAAGGGATCATGGGTCCATACATGATGGGTGTTGGGGAACCTCTTGATTGCCAGCATGTGAAGGACACAGGAATTAAACTTGCTGCTTGGAAGATATGACTGTTGTTGATTATCTGTGTTTCTCCTCAATCCATATGTATGTGTATATATCTATCTGTGTGTTTGTATGTGTATGTAATATATAGTCATATATTGAGATTTTATGTGGCATTGCAACTTCCAGTTCTGTAAAGAGAGTAGAGAGTGAGAAATTGCTTGTATCGTTATATAATTACTCAGTAGCTTTTGAAATAGATGGAAAATAGCAAACAAAATTACTTTGTTAAAAAAACCCAACACTCCACACTAAACCCCTCAACAAACAAAAAATCCCATTCCAATAAATGACAAATTATCATATTTAGCATCTGCAGCTAAAAATGGTTCACCTTCAAGCCTGAAAGTGAAAACTCCTTAAAATTAAGGTGTTGGGGAAAAAAGAAAAAAAAAATCATAAATCTAGATACATTCCATTTTAGAAATTTGAGCTTTAATGCTCTAAGAAAGGTGAAAGCATTTGTCTTTTTTCAATGTATATACATGTGTCTGTTTTCAGTCAGAGTACTGTAAACCCCATCAGAACCACTGGGATTTCTTCATGTTGGCATCTGAGAATGTGAGAATGGTATTTGGCTTGTGATCTTAATGTTTTAGCTTCTCAGCAGAACTCAAATCGACACGTGAAACACACTAATATTTTCCTGTGAAAGTGTGATTTCACAAGAGAAAAAATGAATGTGTGGGATGGTGTCATTAAAGTTGAAACCTAGAGGAAAATTGTGCAAAGTCCTAAAATGCAGAACTTAGGCTCAGCTCTGCTTCCATTATAATGAATGCCAAAACTCCTACTGTTTTCATTAGGAGCTGGATTAAGACTTTTATTGATATCATGCCAGTTTGAATTCCTTCTTATTTTTTATCTTGACAATCACTTTTTCCATTGCAGTTCCATTAAAGATTTAAAACACAGTATAATAAAACTCAGTGAAAAAATAATGCACCTAAATTATTGTGCAAATGGATACAAATTGAAATTGATTCACATAGTTGTAATTCTCTCTCGACACCAAACAATAAAATCTAAACTTTATTCTTTTCACTTGCTAATCAATTTTTAGTTCATTGTCCGGGGGTTTCTAGAGTATCAAAGTAATTGAAAATAATTGGTCTTTCAGTTGTTTTACAGTTAGTATATGGAGAATTAAAAATGAAACAGATTATGCATGTTGTATTTTAATAGAACAATTAATTATTATTCAGTGGCTTTTATTCAGTGGCCTCTGTGGAGTATTCCTGGCAGAGCTCAGCCCCAAAGCGACGGAGACCAGTCCAGAACACAGGACTGGCCTTTGTATTTTGGCAGCAACTGAAATTGCTATTAGGGAGTTTCCACAAGGAAACAAAACTAAAAGGACTGAAATATCCTTTCTTAACCCAGGAGAAGCTGCTGCAGCAGAGATTTGGGAGGAGAGGGAGCAAGAGGCTGCAGGTGTCGGAGGGTGCTGTATCAGCTACATCTCTTCATTCACTTTGGTGTTTTTTCTGAGACTGCAATAGAGGTGTCTGTTTTGGGATCATATGTAGATCCAAATAAATAGTTCTTAGACATCCATGTCAGCCTAGCAAATCCCATCACATGTCACCTCAGTATGACAATCTTTCAAATTATGTATTTACGTAATTCTGAAGAATTGTAAACTTGGTTTTAAAGACTATTGGCTCAGAATTTGCCTGTAGAAATAAAAAGAGAGGCTGTAGGCTTTTAGAGTGCAATTTTGATGTCATTTAGACTGATCATGATTTTTGTTTATATGATTTTGATATGAATTTGAAGACATATTAGCCAACATATGGTTTGAAGAAAATTGATATGTTGCATCTAAAATGTTTGTGGTGAAGAATCAAAGTGTTTTCTGCCCTTTTGGTTTTGGTTCTCTACGATGTGAGTTCTTTTGCCTCCAGCCTTTGCGTAAGATAGCTATAGGAGCATTGCTGTACTGTTTTGCCACTTCATACAGCAAATATTACAGACAATTAAAGATAGTTTGAAAAACACCCTTTTTTTTTGGATTTGAAAGAGCTTTTGTGAATAGACTAGCCTTCTATCCACAATATGCAATACAATTTTCATATTGCATCAAGTAATAGGGCCTGATGCGAACAAGAGAAGCTCTGTGACTTACATCGGTGTTGGGACATTTCCTCTACTTATCTGCATGATCGAGGTGTTGAGGTAGGGCACACAGATACTGAATGAAAAGCATTATGGTAAGAGGTGTCATTCCCTCTTCTGTACACAAGGACACACAAGCATTAGATGCAGAGTCTGAAGTCAGTCCCAGCAGCCTGTTGCTGCCCGTGAAGCTCGGCCAAGGCCTGTGCTAGTTAATGAAGCAGACATTTATGGCCTCCTAAAGTTTTCACTGTCCTTGGAACAGGGCAGGTTTTTAGTAGGGATAATGTGGGGCTAGGAAGCCGGTAAAGCTCACTCAGTGCTGGATCTGTGGTGGCTATTAGGGAGCGTGAGCATGTTTCTGTATCTTCCCCATGTGGCTGAAAAAGGAAAAGACGTGTGTGTTAGATAAACCCAGTTGATGGAAATATTAGAGACACCTTATACCTAGGGATTTTCCCTTCTTTTCATACATTTCATTCTACCTGCATTTCAAAAGGAATGAGCTTTGCCAAAAGGAACGAGCATTGTGCAGGGACGGTGAAACCTGAATTTGGCAGCCTGCAGCTTGCCAAGGGCTGGGAACCAGGGGGTGCAGCCTTCACAGGGCGCCAGACTGGGTAGGCTAGACCACATGCAAATACTGATTTGAACTGTAAAAGCACTTTTGGGATGGGTCTTGCTGGAATGGGTATTCCAGATCATTCTCATATGCCCAGGGCATATATAATACTGTTTCAGCATTTGAGACTCAGAGCTGTTAGCTTTACTGTTGGAATGAGGAATGCCAAGTTCTCTCTTCAGTAACAGCCCTGTAGGACTCATCAAAATCAGTGGCATTATATCAGGTTGGCATCTTCAGGGGTGAGGAGAGTGACTTCAAATACGTAAATAAAAAGGGACTGGTTTCTTTTGCCGTGCTACAAACCAACCAGCTCTTCTCCAAACACATTTGAGTGGATTTTGGTGGCCTTTCATCCCTTGTACATGAAGAATGGTGTGAAGTTGCTCTGCTTGAGCTCTAGTGCTTCCTTGCTTTGCAGCAGTTCTGTACACATGCTCACATCTGGGTGGGCTTGCCTGGAATGTGCATTGTACCTATGTGGTTTCATTCTTCAGGGGTCTTTCTAACACTCCATCCAAAAGCTGCTGATAAAATTGTCCTTTCTCTGCAGATTTATGGAGATTTCGCAGCTCTGCCTTTGAGTAAATTTGTATTATTTTATGGTATGTGGTGACAAATCTGAAGTGTTGCGCAGCACTGGGGTCACTTCTGCACCCATTGCTGTAGGGCAGTTCCTGATAGATACTCCTTTAGGGCAGCAAAAAGTACTGCCCAGAACTGTGTACCCAATCCCAAACAGCATTACTGAATGTCTCTGAGTTTCATTTCTTTTAGTCACTGTACACACACATACACAAGAATCTGTGTCCCCTCTGACTGCAGTAAGTCTATGGGCTATGCAAAGTGACTTCACTAAGGAGGGATGCTGGGGAGGAAGGTGTGATCCATCATGGTGCAGCTGCAAGGACATCAGCAGAGACATTGCCAGCGGCTTTCTGCTTTCTCCTTTCAAAGCAGACACACATACTTTCTGTGACTAGTTTGGAGCGTTACCTGCCTAAAAAAATCCCTTGATCCCATATACTCTGAGAGGCCTCTCAGGTAGGTGAACACAAGCTTAGTAGAGCACAAGAGCTCAAATAGTAATCAGGTGGTTGTTTGGATAGTAATACTTTTTTATCCTTTTCTTCACAAAAGGCTTCGTGAAGGTGTGGATTACTTGTTAACAGCTGAAGTCAAGTAGTGATAGGCGAATGCTTTCTCTCTATTTACACAACATAACAAAAGAAAGCCGTGTTTTTGAAATACTCTCTGTAAGGACTGTTAAAACAAATGTCTCCACCCTTCACAAATAAAGGCTTTACTGAAAAGGTCGTTTGCCACGTATAGAGCAGAGAAAAGGAAATAAATCTGGTAAAAATACCCTGTTCACCATGGAAATGAGAATCCTGGCCTCTTCCGTCCATGTTTGCAGACATATCTCTGGTGACTCCGTGAGCTCTGCAGAGCTGAGAATGGAGAAGGGAGAGGAAAGCTTTGGGAGAAGTCTGCACATCACCTCTCAAACCAGGGCATTTCTGACATAGGTTTGAGAAGAGGCTAAAGTCATTTGGCTCCTCTAAGAGCTCCTTAGCATGGATTGTTCAGGGGGCACTCAGTTCCTGAAGGCTGATGCTTGCTATCTCTGAAGATTGATGCTTGGCTATAGCTCACTGATGCACTGAAGACACCCGTTCTGTGCTAGTCAGTAGTCTTATATTTTGTATGTGTTAGCTCCTTCTTCCCAAGAAACCGGAGGTGAATCACAAACAAGTTGCAACAAGACCCTTTAAAATGCTGAAAGATCAGAATGCAGCAAGTGGGATTTTCAGCATGTTAAAAAATATCTTGTAAACCTTTCATCCCCAAATTTTTAATGGAGGTGTTTTTGGGTTTTTTTGCGTGTGTGTGTATCTTTCTAGGAACAAAAGTTTACTTGAGGAAATCTAGAATTATAAATTCAACTGTAAATTGAATTTGGAAGGAACTCTCAATTCAAGAGAGGGAGAACGAGACTCCTCTTTAGCATTTGGAGGACACTTGTACAAGGGACATGTTAGCAAAGTCTAGTGCTGTAATGTAAACGAGCTGAGCAGCCCAAACAGGAGCATTGGAGACAGGGAGTGAGCAGCAGTTTAGGAATGCAGTGAACCTCCTTGTAATAATTAACGGCATTGTCCGGATTCGATGAAAAAGCTGCAAGTGATTAAATTTCCTTTTTTTTAATCCTTTTTTTACATGTTGTAATAAATGGTAGAATTATGATAATCAGCCAAATAAACTGAGATGGCAAAGAAATGACCTTTATACAGGAAAGAGTGTTATATTGCTGTTCCCATCTTCAATTTCCCATCTTGAAATATGTCCAGCCCATCTTTCTATTGTTTAAATTGCTTAATTGCTATGTTCTATGAAGGTAGTATTTTACCCAACTTGCTATTCTTTAATTTGTAAGGGAAACTTTAATTTGGTGCCAAAAGGTCAGCCCATGCATGTTTTTTAGTTTTTAGATATTTAACTTTACTTTTAGGAAGTCTTTTCAGTGACCAACATTTTGCAGATTAACTCTACCCTGTAAAATAAGTCTGCATTGAATAAAATAAGAAATAAGAAGCATAGGGTAATGATCAATAGAACTTATCAGGAGCATGATGCCACTGACTTGCCCAGACCTAAATACTACTGATCTTTGGGTCTGCAGCATGTCACCCCTTGCAGAAGCAGCTTCTACAAGAATTTGCTTCGTTTCTCTTGGCAAAGGTATTCTCTGATGCAAGGAGGAGGAACATGCCCAGGTGCCAGCCTTGAAAGGCTGCAGACCCCTGAGCTAACCAGCATTGGTCTGGTGGAGACAGATTGATGTGCTTCTCCCAACACGTTTTAAAATATTATTAAAACCTTCTAGACGCTAGTCTATACAAGTTAACCAGATGAATTCTCTCCCTCTTTAGTGCTCTAGGAAGGCATGTTCCATGTGTCTGAGCTTTACCTGAGCTCAGCTGTTTGTTCTGCTTTGGAGAAATACGGCAGTATCAGATGATAGACATTCTTTCTCACAAACGTATTCTTTTTTCCATACTCCTCCTTGAATGAGCTTGTGCCAGAAGTCGCTGAACTGTTGGAAGGCTCCGGAAGCCAGTAATTTGCCCACTTCATAAAAGCTACCAATTTTTTTGTGTAGTTCTTACCATCTAAAGGTGAATATAATTAAGAAATTTAGTCAGTTTACAAATATATCATGGATCATCTAATAAGCTGCAACTGTTGACATTTATGAAGGCTTTTTCTCCCAAACATTGTTTATGGAAGGCAACTGGCAAAAGCAAGGAGACAAAAACTGCTGTAGGCTCCTTTTCTGGGCAGCGCTCAGCCTCTGCAGCTCCTCCTACCTCTCTCCTCGGCATATCTTTTGAAGCTCCCTTTACTATTTTCATGTATGTACATGTGCTACACTTCAAGTGGTTCAGTAGCTGATTTTCTTGTACTGAGAGCTGTGGGTTTTTAATTGCTGGGCTGGTATTAATGGGTTTCATCCAAATTCTGGCTTTTCTCTGGCGAGGCTGCGATGCACATTGGTGATTTCAGCTGCTGTGCAGGGCTTGGTGGGATGTCTGCAGCCGGTCACAAAGTGTCCTGCCTGACATCTGTGGAGCTGTAGTCTTCACCAGGTCCATGTGGAGGACTCTGGCTGTCTCCAGCAGCACAGACGTTTAAGTGTCTCAGTCCCACATCAACCTCTGGAGCAGCTGTAGATGCATGTATAGTCTTGCTCTTTGCAGGAGAGCAGCAGTATGTCAAGCACTAGAGCTGCTGCAGGCAAGAAGGGATCAGGGTAGAGTCTGTCCTTGAAGCAGCCAGTATATTTATCATCAAACTTTTCTTACTTCAGTTTACTGTGGGTTGCATCCCATTCTTATACCAGAATCATCTACTCCAGTCAGAGGCAGCTGATCTGAACTAAAAAAACTCTTGCTGGAGGCAAAATGCATATTCTCTCTTCATTATCCACACCAGGCTGGTGAGAAAAAACAAAGGTGGGGGGAGGCAGGGAGAACCAGATTAGGAAAAGAGTTGAAAGACATGGGGCTGAGCTGAAGCCTGGTCTGTGGTCAGTTTTTCTCCCATGATCTTGTGTGCTCAGGTATGGTTAGTTGGATTCAGGAGAAGGAAAATAAGGATCAGGCAAGGAATGACCTGGAGCTGATCTTCTCAAAAACTGGCAATGTTGGGTTGCAAAGTTGTGGTTCAGTACCATTGGGAAGGAGACAAGGACAGGACTAAAC
Source organism: Sclerurus mexicanus (assembly GCA_013396755.1). Lineage (NCBI taxonomy): Eukaryota > Metazoa > Chordata > Aves > Passeriformes > Furnariidae > Sclerurus > Sclerurus mexicanus. The sequence continues at coordinate 159,358 of VWZF01000016.1, read as the reverse complement.
AGAGAGGAAGCTGCATCTTGTGGGCATCTTCAGGGAACAATAGCATCTTTCATACTGCATGTCTATAAAACACATGAATCAACTCACCTGAGGCAAGAGAAGTCAGTAGCAGCTGACATCAACTGCCAGGAGCTGAGCTGCTCATTCTTTGGGAGTTAGCACATTTTCCGACTGACCCAGTCTGTGCTCTGGAGGCTGATCCTTCCTTCCCTGGCAGTATGAGCTGGGGACAGATGTTTCATATACTACTTCTTCTGTTGTGTCAGACAGCTCACCACTCCCACACTGCCCACCATGATGAGGAGGCCATGATGAGATGCTGCTGTTGCTAGATGTGATGCTGGGCAGGAGGTGTCATGCCCTTGGTGGCATCCTCACCGGGTGTGGTACCCTGCACTGCACAGGGTGTTGAGAACAATCCTAGCCTGAGTGGCATGGGGACAGCCCTGCTCTCCCTTGCTTTGGGAAGCTGGGGATCAGTGCAGGGCGTGGCTTTTTGGATGGTCTGTGTTCAGTTCCACAGTTGTGTCAGAAAGGCCAACTTTTTTGCTCCCGGAATTTCTGTAGTTGGAGTTTTAGTACAAGAGATTCCAGAGTGACCAAGCTGGGATTGAACCTATCCATGAGAAAAACCCCTTGGTGCAAAATCCCCCGCCCTCTCTGCACTGCATGAGTCAGTGTTTCAGCCACAAATAAAAGCCAGAGAGAAGCCAAGTTAAATTCATTTAACTTTTTGTTTTGCTGGGGCACTCAACCTGGTGTGAAAGACTCATATTAGTAGGATTATTCTCTTGTCAGATGCAAGCTGGAGATAGTAGTCCCAGATGTGTGCGCCTGGTTTGAAGGCCTGATTATCTTGTTCATGTCACTTCTTGGCCTCTTATCAAAGGAAGTCTCACGCACATCGCCTCCCAGCTCCTCACTCTCGCCTCTGCGAGGAGGAGTACACTTAAACAATTTCCAACTTGTAAGCCGACGTTTGTAATTTTTTTCCTCGGGGGCAATATTGTCAAGAAGAACAGGCTCCCAAGCATGTCATGTGGAGGGAGGATGGAAGAAGGTTTCTCATGGTTGAGGACGATAGATGAGGATAGAGCTGCCGTGCCACAGCAGGAGGGTTACAGCACAGCATATTGCTGAGCACAAGGTGCCTGTTGGATGGAGCCTTTCGGGTGGCTGGGATTTGGTTTAAGATAATTTTTAAATAACATTTATTGGTAAAATGGAGCTTAAAATCTGAAAGTGTTATCAGAGGAAAGACCCTAGGGAGGATTCAGAAGTAGTGTAAATATTCATTCTTTTAAAAAATCACCTGTTAGTTCACTTTTATCAATATCTCATTAGATTAACTAGGAATCCTGGTATTTCTTGTTTCATTAACATGAACCACATAATAACTTTTTCTAACAAAGGTATCAAAAAGAGAAAGCAAGTGTTTCCTGCTTGTAAAATCCCCAAACATCATTTGGTACCTTTCATGGTGTCACCAGGCTAAATATAGGTGTATGTCCTTCTGAAACCAGCTAGAGTATAATAAATGCAGGGGATTCCATCACTGTCATTCACAGGAAGGGAAAGCTTGCCCTTTCCCAAGGCATGCTGACTAGGGGCTGTTAAATTGAGCTGACCAAACTGGTATTTGGGGGCCAGGCAGCACAGGGGGAGCTGCCGGAGGGTGAGGAGCCTTGGCTGTGGGGCAGGCAGCTGGCTTGGCTGGGAAACCTGCGCTCAGTGAGGAGTCCCAGCTTGAAATGTTGAATGTTCATCCTCGGGGTGACTTCATGAAGTGCGGAGAGTCAAGCCCACATGCTGCACCACAACAGGCCTGAGAGAGGGAGGAATTAAAGGAGAGGAGGTGACAGTCAAAGTAAACAGGTGTGGTGCCCAGTTAGATTGGCACAGGCAGCATTTGTGAAAATAACTCTGTGGCTGTCTCTCGAGTCCAGGTGGACTGGAATTTACTTGTCTGGTTCAAATAAAAACACTCTGAAGATACTCAACTTTTATCATATATCATTAAAATCAGTCACTAGTCTGTGTTAAGAAAAGTGCAACCAGTGAAGTTCCTGTTGGGTTTAATTAGCTGCCATCATGTCTGAATCCTGCAAATAGAAGTATCCCTAGAATTAAAGATTTACTTGTATTTGGCAAATCGCTTTTAAATATGCTGTGTTTGTCAGCTGTGTTTGGTCATTAATATCACTAAACTACCACGCGTTGCGTTACCAGCTAGTTGTTGCTTTAATTTGCAAGTCCTTTCAAGTCTCTTAGATTCTACTATTTCTGTATCACAAAACTGTTTTGTAGCTCTGCTAGCAGAAAATATTTTTGTTACTATGTGTCAAAACACATAGTGTCTTAAAATTCCTTACTTCTTTACATGGTGTGAAAAACGAAGCAAGTTTATATTGTGCTGTGATCTCTCCCTGAAGTCCAGCTTCGATTTCCTCTTATAGCTACTTTGGGTTTCATCCCATTTATTCACTTCCCTAATGTTTTACCTCCTTATTCTTCCTCATTATCATAGGGAGCTTTTTTTAGCGATGTCTATCATTGCATCACCCTCTCCTCTGCCTCTGTCTCTATTCTCCCTCTCCATTGCCAGTCCAAGAATCATTGTTCTCTGTTTAGTGATGTTGCCTAGGTCACAAATTGCATCATTTATTAACATTTTTGCATAGTCACTCTTTCCCATACCCTCTCCATTGTTTGTATGTACATAATGTAGCTGTCACCAAGCACTTATATTTCCCTTTTTTAATTGGTATTTTGACTTTTCAGGATTTCTTTAAACCATACAAAGTGCCAACAGAGATTTGGCTTTGCAGAGTCACATATTCAGCCATTCCCGCAGCCTGCAGAAAACCCAGGTTACACACACCTGCGAGGTATGCCTGTGTTAGGAAGATGTTTACATACTGGGGTGCTGTCAGCAGTGGAGGCAAACACCAGCTATCAGTGTACAATGTGCAGCTTAATTTCTTGTAATGTCTATTGTGGCATACAATTGAGAAGTGAGAATGTATATTTGGGGAGTAAGAAAAATTATTGTATTTTCTTTTATGCTGTATGCTGGAGCCAGTAATGAGACTTCTGAGCCAAGTGCCTGCTCTGGTTTTTTGCACTTATCTTGAAGCTCTTCTGAATTGTCAGCTGTGAACACAGGGAGGTTAGCACCCTCTTTGCTTAAGACCATTTAATCTTAGCACTAACCTTTCATCGCAGAAAGCACTGTGAGTCCTACCAATGCAGGTTCATTTCTGTGGCACTCCTGCATCCCTTGGCTGCTGTGCTCTGTCTCTGCTGACCTGCAGCGGGTACCAGAGCAGTTGCAGAGAGGGCTTCCTCTTGGCCTTTCTAGTCTCACATTTCTAACATGATCCTATTAAGCACTGCCCTCCCTGCTGCCCATCTCATTAGTTTTCACTTGAAAATGCTGACTCAGAAAATTCCCCTGTATTCCTGAGGTGATCTTCCCTCCATATGTTTAGTGTATTAATCCCATGCTAAACTCCCAGAAGGCAACATCACATCCCATTCTCTTTATTAGAGACCACGGGTTTTGGCTCTGCAGCATGAAATACCAGTGACAGTCACTGAGGTCATCTCTCTGTCTCTGGCTCCTGTTTGCTTCTTGACTGTGAGTTTGAATGGTTTTGGGTTACGTGTGACCTTTTCCATGCATTGGTCTCTGCAGGAGCTGCAGCTCAGTCAGTCTGAGCAGTCCCTAAGCCCACACAGTAAATTCTCCGTAAACATATGCCCTGGGACTGCAAATCCTTTTCTGCAGACACCTCTGCTCTGTTACTGTTATCTTCTTGTATTTTCGAAGCGTGCTGAGACCCAGAGTCAGATGCATACACAGAGAACAGACAGTCCTTGGGGCTGAGAAAAGAAAGTTTGTCAGGCTCACTTAGGGTGAGGGGTGGTTGAAGGGCAAGGCCAACAGTCAGCCATGTACATTTACACCTGTGATTGCGGTTGGGACCCTTCCTTATTCACATTAACATGTGAAGAAGGCATCAGTGACTGCAGCCACTTGCACCTGCTGGCAGCTGTCATCAGAGGCAGGCAGTTTTCCACTGGTGTGTCAGAAGAGAGAAGTTTACAGTAAGAAAAGGAGGGAGGACCTTGGGGTCAGTCTGGGAGGTGGAGGAAGGGACAGACACTGAGGGAAGATGAGGCATAGGGCAAATCTGATACTGGGAGATGGAGCCCTGCTGTGCTGGCAGAGAGGAAGTGGCAGTGTATCATGAGTAAAGGCTGCAGAGTTACCTTAATGGCCTGGAAATTTTGGTGTGCCCTGCCTACAGCAAAATGTGAGCTCTCCAATACTATTCCTTAGCTCACGAGGATCTTATGAGCCACCACATTACTGCTTTGAGGACTATATTTGCTTTTGTTGGTGAGCCAGCTCTCCTTTCTTTCCCATCTCCTTTGAGCTCTGATGGAGGATTTCCTACAGTTCCCAGTTTTCTTCTTTGAAAGCTCTGCAGGTCTCTCTGCATCTGCTCCAACAGAAGTATCTGCTCCAGGCAAGGGCTGACAGGACCTGAGCCCACACTGGTAGTACCAAACGAAAAATAATATGTAGTTACCCTTGAATGATTAATTTTCATGTCTGCATTCATGGTTTTTCCCTGCTTGTGCTTTGCTGTCCCACTTCTTTACTGACTGTTGACAATTTGCATTTGAAGTAGTTGGCTTCAGTATTAGGAAATGTTTTGTGACATTTTGGGATGCCAAACTGGGCCCTGTTCACCTCCTCAAACTTGCATCTGCCTCTTTGCCCTGCTGTGCAAGTCTAGCAGCTGAGTAGAGAGGGATTAGCCTCTCTAGACAGGGCTTTCAGAAACAGACTTTAATTAAAGGTGCAGGATGGAGCTCAGTGATCACCTCTGATTACTGGTACAAATGCTTTAAGAAGAGAAATTAGAGCAATGGCGTATTAAGAGGTGGGTTCTCAGGTCTTAATATCTCAAGCAGTTCAGTCTTTTTAAAGTGATTTGCCCAGATTCTCCCTCCTGGTACCTGTGTCCAGATCTGGAATAACTCCAGTGCACCAAAGGTGTTGCAGAGCAGAGTGTTTACTTTGCTCCTTTGGGTAGAGGCTGTTTTAAGCTCTGCACTGCTGAATATATTACCCTCTACTTGGAAAGAAAAGAGGGAAGTATTATATTTATTTTACAGTGATAAATGTCAATAGAGGAATATTCTGTTTCATACTTGTACGTCCTTGTTGTTGCCATGTTATTTCTTTTGACATTTCTCAGCTTCAGCTCATGACTTGGGATTTCAGTTAGGTATTTTCTAGAACAGTGTAATTATTCAAAATCACCACTTAAACAGGAGTGCACAGCATGCACCAAGTGAGATTAGTACTTTAAAGTAATTACAAAAACATCATTACTTGATTGGCAAGTTAGAACAATTGTGAAAGAGAGGTACAAGATGCACTCAGAGACTTAAGGAGCCCCTGTGTATTTCCATGATCTTCAGAGCATCCTGTGCTTCCCAGATGACCCAGTCAGTAAAATGCAGCAGATGTTAAATGATGCTGTATATTAGGAAATTGTAGTATCCTGTCTGTTGGCCTAGAGTAGTGTCTGGATATGACTCATGGACCTGTACAAAAAAAACCCTAAATTCTGGTTGTGAGTGTGAATGTAAAGGTATTAGGTAGGTAATATTAAAATGTTTCCTCTTTCTGCATGCTGACTTAACTTTAACCACCTGTTACAGTATTTTCTCAAGCCTCAGGTTACTGCTGTAGAAACAACATGCAGGAGATGTCTTGAGCCAACTGAGAAAGCGAGTTGAGAGAGGTCATTTTACAGAGCTGTTTTAAAGAGCACAGGAGCTTGGTGCCACAGCACAGTTTCCTGTTCACAAGAGCTTCTTTCAAAGACAAATGTGAAAGGATGTGAAAGGATTTAGCCATTAAACACGGAGCCGGTAGCAAGTCCTGAAGCAAGAGCATGGAGCTGGATTTTCATAACAGGAGACTGTGAAATGTCTTCTTTGCCAAACAGGTCTCTGAAAAAGATGCAAAGAAAAATTGGTAATTTTTTCAGGTCTGGAATATTTTATTTTGTTCTTGAACTTTCTTTGAAATTTTACTGCTTTTTGTTTTGCTTTTAATTATACATCCATCCATCCATCCTAAAATTATTTTTTTTTTACTTTTAATTTTGCATCCATCCTTTATTAGAAGATTGATCTTTTTGCTTTTTTTTTTTTTAATGGAGTCAAAGTAGAAGATAAGTTTTTCAACTGGAGAAGCACTTTTAATTTTTCCTTTAATTAAATGAGAGTAAGTTAGAGTTTATGAAGGCACAAGTCTGGCCAAACATACCCCACCCCATAGGTTTCATGCCTGTGAACAGGTACCCCCCATGAAGTGCACTGCTGGAGTTTGCTTCTGCATAGTAGCTCACCCATGTGAGCTGCCCTCCTCCAGCTCCTTGTAGCTGCAAACGCAGCAGTTTGTTTTGCCTGGGAAGAGGGGCGGGGGGAAAGGTAGAGAAGTAAAAGCCAGCTTCTCTGGGGCAATTCTCTGCTCTTCTGGGGGTACTGGAAGAAGAGCTGCATCCACGTCGTCTTAGCAGCCACAGGAGTCAGCCTGAGCTGGAGATCAAAAGCCTCCACAATTTTGGAAGATTTCTGGTAGAAATGTTTTTCTTCACTTGATGCTTTCTGCAGACTTTGCAGCCAGCTGTCGTGACACTTCTATGTGCATCTTGCTCTGTTTTCTGACACGAGGAATGACGTCCATGTGACAAGTTGTGGAACCGCGTTGGGTGACAGCTGGGTATCACCTCTGGTCCTGTGCTGCCCCCAGCCCTTCGGCCTGTGTTCCCTCTGATCTGGAGTGTGCTGAAGCCCTCACTTGTCTGGCACGTGTTTACATGAATTTTGGTCTCCTTTCCACTAACATTGGCCTCTGCTGAGCTGCTGCTTCCTGTGCTGCTCAGGCACACCAGCAGCCCTATAAACCTCTCCTTATCCGGGTTACAGCTGCTTTGCCTTTCTCCCCATCACCAGCTGTCACATCCAGAGAGAAATAGTTCTTTCGATGCAAATATGGAACCTGTAAGTTCCCTTTCACATGAGCCCACCTGTGAGACATTCAAGTAAATTAATGCTTCAAGCAGCCAGCACTGTGAGGTCCTGCAGCTGTGGACCACCATGGGTAGGATTTGGCTATCTTAGGAACCCATCTCAGGTTCTTGCAGGCTGGGAGGCAGGTGGGGGTTTCTGGTAGGCCCTGTGGAGAAAAGGAGTGAGCCTTCTCATGGGGGATGTTTGCAGGGGTTATTAATGCAGTGCAGTGGCTGCAGATGTTAAAGCTGGGGGTTCTTGTCAGCATTTAGGAAGCTCTTTCATGAAGATGCTCAGCACTGGCCAAGTATAGAAATATTAGCCTAAATCTAAACAGGGCTACAGTAGTTTTTGAAAACTGAGGAAATTTTAGAAAACACCTAAGGAACATTTTTCTTCTGAGAACTTTATTATTGAGATGAGGCCATGGCATAAGCCTAATTTTATTAGTGGAGTGGCTGCACTCAAGGGCATGGTCCAGAGAGCTGATGTACTGTCTGTCCAGATGACCTCAGAGCTCAGGTGGTGAAAAAGTGTGCTCCAGACACTGAAACACAAATTCTTTCTACTAATTAAACTTCAGCAATAGTCTGAGCTCTTGGGAAATGACTCAACAGTATGAAGCATCCTGCAGGAATTCAGGTAAGTTCTTTACAGGGAAAAATCTTGATTTACAAACAGCTGCTTTTCACCCTGTGTAGTAAAAAATTCTAAAAAGGTTGTTTTAAAAATAAAATTAGTATTTATAGTCTCCCAGGGATGACATTTATCCCATGTTGCATGCAAAGAAATGGTGGACACAGGGGTTTGGGATGTTTTATAGAAAGGTGATAGGACAAAGATTTTCATGTTTTACCATAGTGATTTACATTTCAAGGCTCAACATTAATGGTGACAGTTTTTGAGGATATTTTGCATAAGCTCAGTATTTTATATTTTTCCATAAAATATAGCTAAAAATGAAAAATAATGTCTTTAATAGCAATCTACTACTACTGTAATGAAGGAGATAAATATATTCGTTAGACTTCGTAGAACATACGAACAGCCTTGGGAAAACTCTATGTACAATGCAACTGTTTTTTTCCATGGGTGGTTTGTTCCAGGCTAGTCAAAAAGTGCTTCTTCCATGACACCATTAAGGTCATCAGATGTCCAGCTTTCACTGGATGCGTCCTCTCTTACACCAGGAAATTCTGCTTGGGTTGAAAGAGAAGGCTTTGCTACAGATGTTAAGATGTCCAGTGATCTGGTAGGAACATTAGTTTAAATGGGATGCCTAGAAATAGTGGATGAATTGTCACTGCAACAGAAAAAGTTGTGCTGTGCATGATGCAGGTAGCACAGAGAGTTGTTCTGCCCTTCTCTGTGGTGGGCACATGCCTGCTGCATCTTGGGATGCTCCTATGACTGCTCCTTGGTGGCTAACCTGGCATATTCCTGGTAATACCCTGCCAAAGTTGTGGTAAGATCAAGGATGTATCAAAAGCATGAGTGTTTGCTCTGTTATCCATTAAATTCCTTTAATCATTTGCTTATGGAAATTGTTAGATAGTCAGTCTTACATTAGCCCTAGAATGCAAAATACCCGTTTTGCTCAAGATCTATGTCTTACAAAGTGTCTGGCATAAAATCTTATCTGATTCCTAAAGAAGTGAATCATGTAGTTATGACTTCATTTCTACAATTCAGCTGAATAGAAATCCTTAGATAGGTATTTGAGATTACAGTATCATTTCAGAAGATCAGTGTAGTTTCTGTGTTTCACCAGTGGCTCCGAGTCACTGATGTTACCCACATTCATCTGTCATAACTTGACCTGCCCTTTCTCAGCATCAGCTTCCCGAGATGACGTGTGGCGATAGGAGTCAAGCTCTTGCATTCTCCTGGTTTTGTCTGTGAGGCTACTTTTGACTTTGGGAAAGTTTTGGAGAGAAAAATACCCATTGCAGGTTCAGGACTATAGAAACAGGAAACAAGTGCTTTGTCCTTTTTGATTCGTGTCCAGCATATTAGTTTTAACGGCAGGGATCCAAGAATAATCTCAGTTGACCATGCGGCCAATACCACCATGATCTCATTGCAAGTGGCCAGCGATGCGTAGATGGTGAGCTAATCAAAGGGGGGGTTTGTTTTTGCATTGTGTTTTTAAAAGATTGTGTAGGTCGACTATCAACTGAGAGTCTGGACAAAGTACATAGAATTTTTCCTATAAATATTCCCAGTGCCTGGTGAGTCTTTCCCCTAATGACGGAAGTTTGGTAAGGGTGGTTTTGCCTGTTTATTTTGTCTTTCTGTTCTTTATTCACGTGATGCAAGCAATTTGTTTTTCCATTTCTTATTTACTTAAATTTATTTCCTCATGTTTCTGATTTGCTTATTTGCTTCTAACTCTGCTTAAGTCAGCAGATCTCAGTTAACAGAAAAGACCAGTTAAACTGGTCAGCTGAAAATCTAGTAAGGAAAAAGAAAACCTACTCCCTTTGAAACCAAAAATGAAGGAAAATGTGATATTTTCTTGAAGATAATATTTTCCTTCTGGGGATTCCTAATGGAGTCAAGCTAGTCAAAAGTCTAAATTCTTCGGACTGTGGGGAGATGAGTGTATTTTTTGTCGGATTTCAGCAGACAGACTGTGATGCTCCCCATTGCATGTCTTGAATTTGATCTACTTCTTATTAAAAATTCTTTAACATTAATTGAGCTTGAGAGAGGAAGACAGAAATGAGAGTTATAAAGGCTCTGAAACCTTTCCTTTCAGACGTGTGTGCTACAGGTGGGACATCTGTGCCTCGGTCATTGGTTCCATCAAAAAATTTTATGAGAACTGAAGCAGCATAAGAGTGTTACCTTGCTGCTGTGGGTCCCTCTTGCTGGAGCCTGTTTGAGTCTCCTGGGGCAGAAGGAGTAGCTGAACCAACTTTTCCTGTGCCCGCTGCATGTGGAAGCTGACACATAGCCATTACTGCTTGTCCTGTCCCGCTGATTTGTAAATGGTCTTATGATGACAGAAACCACAGAAAACAAACAAACAAAAAGTACATATATGCCTAAGAACCCTCTTATTTCTCAAGCTGGGCTTTGGCAGAGCATGAACACTATAGCCGGTGATCTTTCTGTTTCAGAGAGCTGGGCAAGTTCTGCATCACCCTATATATCAGTGACTTTCAGCTGATACATAACTGTTTTGAAAGCTTGTCTGTAAACAGAAATGACATCAGAAAAACATGAGTGTTGTCTGGCTGTCATTGTTCCCTCCTTTGTTTTCCACTCAAGATAGCAAACCTGAACTCCATCCAGCAGAAAGTGTCCCCGTGATTTCACTGTGGATCACAGCAAGGAGCAGAGCATATCTGCAGGCAAAAGGAACATGGGAATATGGAGACATTTGGAAAAATAAACCTGATGGATTTCACTTTGCTAATGCTTTTGGATGTTTTTGATGCCTTTGAGGTTACTAATACACAATAGGGGTGTAAACATTGAGGCAGAGAAGCTATTTCCTTATCATTGCTCCCAGTATTGAAACTCCCAGGCCCCCACTCCAGTTCTTCCCACTTCACCCTTGCCATCCTCAAAATAGTTGTCAACCATTCCTGCTTTGAAATTGCAAAGCAAGAGATTTGAGTAGAGTCTGGCTTGCCTGGGGAAGATCTTGCTTTAATCAGACCCAGTGAGTGAAAATGTTTGCAGGGGATGCATGGCTATGAGGAGAATGGAGGCTTTTATGGTGACCTATCGATTGTCCCTCTGGCAGCACAGCCAGACACTCCACACAGGGACTTTCCCTTTTGAAGAGGGGTAAGTGATGTAAAAGTGTGTCCCAGGGTAAACCCACTGCTCCTACCTTATTCTGTACAAAACACATCATTTGCTTGAAGACCCTGAATAGAGATTAATGCTGGAGCATCCCATGACTGCAGTTCTGTTTGTCCAGTGCTCTTATGCTTCTTTAAGAAACCTCTTATGATTGCTGCATACTACTGGTTACAGCTGGGGAGGTAGAGATGCCCAGGAGTAGCCTGGGCTTCATGCACCCCAATGCTGGTCAGCATTTCTGCCTGCCCGCCAGTGCCCCTTCCAAGCCACTGCGGCCACCACTGCAGAGCACTGCGAGATGTGACTACAAAGAGTGCCTTCTGCTGGGAAACTGTCTTTTAGTGAAGGACATTTAGCTATGTATTTAAATAGAATTACAATGTAAATTATATTAAACCCCTCTCCCTTTAAAGTTCAGAGAAGCTTGAAAATTATTGCAGTAATTATATATGAAACAAGATCAAGCTTTATGGGAGGTGGCGGAGCCCCCAGCAAGTCAGTCTGTGAATCTATCTGATGTAGTGATATGGACTGTGGTTTCTCATCTGAACAGGTCCGATGAGTGCTGTAAGATGCACAGTTTCCATGGGCATTAGCATTAAATAGAAATCCTTGTGTTCGGCTGGAGTTTGGAACTTGTATCACAGCTGTCATGCTGGCCATGGTGGATGGGCTCCTGGGCTGTGCACCCGACCAAGGGCTGGTGTGGCCAGTAGCCAGGCAGGGTGCTCTGCTAGGGATGGCAGGCAGGGAGCTGGCCACAGCCACCACCCTGGGGCAGGCTCAGCCAGGCAGGGGAGTCTGGCTGGTCCCTGCTAACAAGGGAAAACAGCTGATGAAAGCATGCAGAACCCAGAGGGAAAATCACTTTGCATTTTAGCTAGAAGGAAAATCTTCTCATCAGTTAAAGAGTCTGTAAGGAGCTGGTGTTAGTGCGCTCACGCTATCTTCCCACATATCATACTTCACTCTAAGTATTCCTCATCCTTTCTATTTTTGCTTTCTGCTCAGGCCAGGGACTTGTTTTCTTGCTCGCCTTGTTGCTGCTGCATCCCTGTCAGGTTCCCCTGCCTGCATCTCATCCCCCACAGCACTAGGTACCTGAAGAGCAACAAGTGATGCTGTGGGAGGGCGTTGTAGAAAGTTAAGCGTATCTTCAGCCTTGCTGCAGTTAGAATTCGAGAGTGCTTATTCCTGCCAACAGATCCAACTTGCCTTACGTCCCACCCTCAGGAAATGTTTCCCCAGACTAGTGTTATCAACCCAATTAACATTTCAAATTTCTCAGCTTGCAGGTGCTGGTTTCAGAAAAACAGTCTTGTACAATGTTGAGCAATCCAGTTTACATCAATTTGTTCTTAATCCCCTGTTCAAGCTGCAGGCTGAAACACAGGTTTTTTTCATTTCAGTGTTGTGTGCAGAGTAAATAATCCTGAACTGCACAGGCTACATTAAAGATAATGATGCCAAAATTGGTTTGTTTTTTTTTCTCTCATGCACGTCGGGAACTTGCAGTTGCTTTATGCACAATTTCTCCGCCCACTGTTTGCATTTTTTTAGCTGTCTGGATTAGCTGGTACTGCTGTGGCTGCTGCCAAGAGGACTGTGGGGTGAGAGCTGCCGTGAGCTGTAAGCCCCAAGTCCCACTGCCCACCTTCCCCAGGTGTCCCAGATATCCATCTCTGTCAGGATAAATAGATGAGTCATCTTGCAAAAATAAGTACATTATAGTTTGACTTGAAATGTTTAAGAGTGTTTGCAGCTTGTGAGCAGGAGAGGTGGCTTTGCCTGAAAGTGTCTGGCCAGACTTGTGGGGGTACATTGGTTGCACTGACCCTGACATCATTTCACAAGTGAGGATGTGGCTAATGCTGCCAGGGGCAGTATGGCAGCAGGACACAAGCCACGACCTAGCTACACACCCTGTGTCCTGGATGGGCTGGGGCAGACCCCAGGGGTGCTCTGAACTGCCGCAGAGGTGTCAGGAGGGTGCTGGAGGCAGTGTGGTTAATGCTGGTTTAAAGAGAGCTGGTTGCTGGTGCAGTCATAGATTGGCGCTCATTCTGCCAGTGTGGACTATTGCTTGTCCTCCGTCAGTCTTCCAGCCTTAGTCTAGTTAATCCCTGATATCTTCTTTTCCCAGAAAGACTTGTCTTACTCAGGACATTCCCCTTCCTTACAGCTCAGTCAGAACTGGGTATGCCCAAGGTACTTGCAAACACCATGGGGCTCAGTGGCCCCCTGTTTTACCTTTCACTGTGATCTGAAATACCCCCATAACATCAGATAACGCATCTTTTCTCTTCCTATGACCATTCCAAACCTTCTTTTCTTCAAAGGACACCAGGCAACGTTGTCCAATGTTTTCAGAAGGGGCATGCAGATGGAAATTGAAAGATGTCGAGGTACAGATTCAGATATCTGATTTTAGGAAAACCCTTACCACCTTTACAACTCAGGAGGTACAGTCCTTGTGTCATGTTTCCAGTGTCCACATGCTTGCCCTGCTCATCCCTCGTCTTTTGCTTCTGCTCTTGCCATCTTTATTTTTCAAGCCCAAGCCATTTTGTGGGCAGACTGTTGTTCTTGCTTGGGACTGCAGGGTCAGGAGTGGAGCTCTGTGAGTGTACTGGGAATGACTCAGGGAATTAGGCTTTAAACCCAGTTTTGGCAAGGAATGAAGCCCACTGCAGTCAATGGGAATCTTCCTGTTGACATCGTGGGCTTTGGAGCAGACCTGGAACATTCTTCAGAGCAGTGGTTCCAATGTGAACCTTTGGCACTGTGATAGATAACTATTTTTATATATTGTTTCCAAAGCCCACAACTTGTGTTGGCAGTCAGCACTCCTAAATGCAGGGTGCTGACTGGCAGCCTGAAACAAAGGGACAAGATCGATTACATAAGCTTCATGTGGCCTAGGAGAATCACCTCCACGTTGTTTCATCCAACTTGACATAAATACAGAATTGCTCATGGATGGTGTTTCCGATCCCAAGGAAAGGGAGGCTTTGATGAAGTTTGTTAGTGCCTGTCTAAGAAGTGATAGGATGTTACACACACTATGTTTATGTTTATACAAAGGGAAGTAATGGAGTGTACTTCTCATGAATGTTACTTTTCTGATATTGATCACTTTTCTGTAGCAGAAGAGACATTTGCACTTTGATCTGCTCCTGCTGCAAAACAGAGATTACTTTGGGATGCGGAGAGGACATTTGCTACTGGCCATCTCTCTTTTGGAAAGCTAAGGCCAAAACCAGCCCCTGTTTCCTTGTCCATGGTGCCCTGAGGGCACACTCAGACTGAGGTCACATACACAGTTTCTATCCTGCTTCTCGAAGCTTCTCCAGTGAGGCTGCTCACTAGGAAAACCTTGAGGTGGGGTATCTGTAAATTATTCCCATTTTTCTTTCTCCTTCTGTTAATGTTTTCTTGCTGTTTCAGCAAGAAATCTTACTTAGCTTTCCACCGGCCATTTTCTGTGCAGTTTATTTTCTTTCAGGTTATTTTCTTTGCACTGTAAGCTTTTGAACTTTTCTGTAGTGTAGAAGATATTTTAAGGACTTTTTCTTGTGGATGCTCATAGACTTCTTATTTCTACTCATAGAAGTGAAGCTTTGTAGCACCTACAGCAGTGATTTGGAAGGGACAGTATTAACACACTGGTGTTTTATGCATTTTTAAGTTGTTTTGATGGTGGTGGAAGCACAGTGCAAGGAAGGGACTCAGCCCTGCAATGCTTGCAGACTTTCTGAGGCAAACCAAAGCTTAGCACAGGACTGTGCATCTCACTTTTATGACATCTGCTGATTTTTTACTGCTGTTTGCTCAGCGGGAGGTGTGGTTTGGATGTCAGCTCTACTCAGACAGCCAAACATTGCTTGCGGAATCCTTTTCTGCAACTTGGTGCTACTGATGTGCTACTGTTGCCCAAGCAGTGGAGAGGACGCTAAAAGCGCGGCATCCTCATCAGTAATTCCAGTCTTAGTGCTGGATTAGGTGTGTATTAACTCCCATGTCTAAAGACATGGCTGGAAGCAATGGGGGATGGAAGTTTGATCATTTCAAGGCATGTTACCAAGCAATGGCTGCTGCCTGTGGCCATGGCAGCTTCTGATGAGCTGGGAAGAGCAGGATGTTTTTTGAACCTGTGGAGTGTCCTTATTGTATGTTTTGCTAGTCAGGGAGTTTGGATGGCTGTCATAAATGCTGGCATCTGTTATTTCCAGATGTGTTATAAAGCATAATTAGAATGGGTTTGGGTTGTTATATCTGTGAAAGAAAGCTCTGATGCAAAAGTATTTATATAAAATATATAGCTTTCAAAATTAGCCCCAGGACTTTTGTATGTAATAAGCTAAAAAAATGTTAATTATTTTATTTCTGAAAGCTTAAAAAAAAAAACAACACCCAAAAGAACCTTTTTGGCCAGGTGCTGCCATTGCCAAATATGCATTTCAGTTAAACTTTGCTGTGTTTACATTTCTAGATAGTAAAATTCTTTGGTTTATGGACTGCCAGAAGATAGAAAGCTGAGATTAAAGTCTCAGATTTTATAAAGTTTGCTGTAAAGGTAATAATGAAACAATGCTTATTTAGTCAATTCTCTAGTTATTAATGCATTTTAGAGAGGTTCAGGCTTTTGTTAGCCTTGCTGTCATCTCTTCTCTTTGTAATGCATCAGGGTATGTGTTTGCTACTAAATCTTTTCATTAATTGGATGGAGGATGAAGAGGAATAATTCTGCTTTTAAGGATCCTGTTCAGCAATGACAGTAACACAAAAGACAAAAGTCTCATTGATATCCACCTTCTTGAGATTCCTTTTATAGAAAGTATGCATTAAATAATATCACCAGGATAAAAATTCAGTGTGTAGGGACCACATTTGTAATGAAAACATTTTTGGTGTAGCCACCTGGCTGTCCAGAATAGTCTTTGTTCCTTTACTGGTCTGTAAGACATTAAGTCTTTAATCTTTCCACCTTGTTCTTGATAAACGTGGCTGCAACAGCTTTTGAAAGAATATTTTATGATTTCTTTAGGACATTTATTTAATCTTTCCACCTTGTTCTTGATAAACGTGGCTGCAACAGCTTTTGAAAGAATATTTTATGATTTCTTTAGGACATTTATGTTGCCTTCATTACCCCACTGTCTTAGCATTTCTTCATCTGTACCCACTACTTCACAGTGTACATGTAAGTGCCACTATCCCTATTTGATGGAAGAGAAACTAAAGGACAAAGTGACAAAAGCCATTGGTACAAGAGCAAAGCCCACAGAAGGACTGGTCAAATCCTGTGTTTCTCCTTCTCTGTCCTGGGTTTCCCTTTCCCCAGGCTGGCCACACCTCTGGGTAGCTTGGGCTGCTAAGATCCAGGGTGTCTGCTTAAAGAGGTCTTAGCAGGATGCCTGCACATCCCATCTGCTGGCATGATCTGAGTGCTTAGAGCTCCTTCAGGAAGACTCCTGCATCCAGCCAGGCTGCTGAAGCCCAGCAGATGATGGCTGTGAGAGCTGGTGACAGCCAAGCCTTGCATATGTGTGTGCATTCATCTGTGTGAAGGTCTGCTCCAAAGAGTAAAGTGTAGCCAGAGTTTCTCCTGTGTAACATCACTTGAAGGGTGTTTCACACCCCTGACTGAAACCATCTTGTACCTGCCAAAACAATGACAGGGACTTTTTATAGCTGTATCATAAGACCTTTGAAAACTCAGATTGTCAGAGCCTTTGTAGCAGAACAACAGATTGGTTGTGCATGTATATTGGGTAGCTGCATATGGTAGGCATCTCAGCCAGTGGAGGCCAGGAAGTAGCACCACTTCATAGAATAGTACTTCCTACTGTTATTTTTCTGACGTGTCTGGCAGTAAACATTTTAAACATTTGTGGACTATTTCACTTGGAAGTCTCAAAACACATACATTACTGGGTATTTAGGGATTAATTCAATTCCCAATAAAGACAAAAAACTCCACTCTATTGCACTTGTTCCAGCCCTCAAAGTGAATGTTGTCTGTTGAAAGTAGAATAGATACTAATTTGGTCCCATAAACCCACAGATTGTTTCAACTTTCCTTGAGTTTCTAAATGAATAGATGATCAGATCCCGTGATGCTGCTCTCAGCCTCGCTGGTGATATGAAAGAGGTGCTTGTCCAGCTGGCTGTATAGCCATGCCATTCTTTTGTTGCCTATAGTACACATACTCAGCTCCTTTTTACTCTCATTTTAATGCTCTGAAACAGGGCTGCACAAAGCCGAACTGGCTCTTAAAACACAACTTCATTTTGCAGCTATATGTCTGTGCCCAGTTTTCTTTTGTGCTGCCTGTGGAACAAGGAGGCTGTGTGGTATCTGACACCAGGCTTTTTCCAGTGATTTATTAACTGTGTCAGAATAGCTGTTGTGAATGCTGGGAAGCTCTTGCATATTGTGACAGTTGATATTGATTATGACAGTTTGTAGACTCTAGTGCGTTGTCCGACAGTGGATCGTATTTTGTCTTCTTACTATACATACCATGGGCTATAGATCATAGTGTTTTCTTTAAAAATGGACCCATTGTCCAGCATTCTTGCTGGTATGAGGGAACTTCTGTAGTGTATTGTGCAACAAATAGCAAAATAGTTCAGGCACCCTATGGGACAGGCGGGCAAATGTCAATTGCTTTAGGAAAAAAAAAAAAGTGAATAGTTTGTTCTGCTTCTGGTCCTTCAGGGAAATGAGCTGTGCAATTGACAAAGGTGGGTAAACTAGTCTGAGGATGTTATTTATGAAAATACTGGTGTCCTGTATTGCCTGTTGGCCAGAAATCCACAGACCTTTCAGGAGGAGGTTGCAATGAAGATTCTGGCTCCTGATCAGTTTAAAGGTTGCACTGGGTCTTGATGGAGGCTGAGACTACCCACTTCTAGAATGAGTCTGAGAAGATAGGATAAAGATTTCTGCAGACTTGGGAGAAAGTGAAAGCTGGTACATGAGCTTTCGTGAAGGGAACATAAAATCATAAAACTGTTTAGTTTGGAAAAGACCTTTAAGATCATCAAGTGCAACCCATTAGCCCAGCACTGCCAAGTCCACCACTAAACCATGTCCATAGGGGCCACATCTTCACATCTTTTAAATACCATGGTCACTTCCCTGGGCAGCCTGTTCCAATGCCTGACCACCCTTTTGCTGATGAAATTTTTCCTAATACCCAGTCTAAGCCACCCCTGGCTCAGCCTGAGGCCATTGCCTTTTGTCTTCTCACTTGTTACCTGGGAGAAGTCAAACAGATCACCTCAAACAATTGCCTCTCCTGGCTGTTTGTTTTTAGCCAGGCAGTAGTTAAAGTAGCACACAGGAGAAAAGATTTTTCTATTTGCCTAAAAGCTGCTTTGGTGTGGAAAAAAGTCAACTGTAAAAGCTGAGCTTTCACAGACAATCTGATCAGGAGAAGGAAGTCAAAAGTCATTTGTTTAATTATGCTGCTGCAGTTTACAATATTGCTACTATAATTCTGGAGGAAAAATCTGCCAACAATACATTTCTTTTTAAAAGAAAACATCATTTGAGGTGAAGTGGTGACAGTGAATGGGAAGGAAACCATTCTGATTTTTCTGTTCTGTTTCTGCATGACCATAACGGTCATAAACTTTGAGATAACAAACTTGAGCAAAATGACCTTTAGCAGTCTGTTCTATTAGGATTTTGATCTCATACTGGGTTTAGATTTATTCAAATGCAGTACCTGCTACAACTTTACATTGATGTGATTCAAAATCCACTTCTGCACATACCTTTTGTTTTAATTGAAATAAATGTAATAGCAGGTTACTTGTAACAATTATTTCAGGGATACTTTGGGCCTAGACTATGGCACTGAGGTGGGACCATGGGGAACTGGATTCAGTTCTTAATCCCACTGTGAGCCTGATATTGGCCACTCAACCCAGTTCATCTCTCGTGAGGTAAACTCATCCTCATTTTTGTTTATTTATACCATGAGATCTTTCAGAAGAAACATTTCCTATCAGGAGCCAGTCTTGATCTCTCCTGGGATTTCTAGATGCTGCTCTAATACTAACAATTTTTTTCTGTAATGTGAGCTGCCTTTTAATGAGTTCTTAATGTTAGTGAGGAGACAGATTTAAACTAAATTATTTGATTTCAGTGATGATGAACTTCCCATTCCATACTCACATTGAAGTTGGATTAATTCTGACACTCACTGTGTCAGAATTATGTTCCATGATAATAGAACACTCTAGGCTTTGTACATTACAGCACTACTGGTAAGCCTCAGGGTGTACTAAGATTTTACAGTGGCATCTCTCAGTCCAGTGTATTAGTGCTATATTTATATAATTACAAGTTTTATTGCAAAAGAGCCACAGCAATATCAGAAATGTTTTAAAGGAAAGATAAAATGGAAGAGTTTTTAAATGTCTGCTTTTCTCTGCAGACGTTTTTTTTTTTTTTTTCTAATACTCTTAAAATATTTTGAAGAAGCTAGGTCTGAGGAATGAAGAAGTTCTGATATTCATATGTAAGGACTTGTTTCCTTAGATGACTTATATATGAAGCTCTGATCACAATTCTCTGTGCATAGTTCTGGCTCCTTAGACCTGAGATCACACATGGAGAAGATGAGTTTGGTATTGTGCTGTATAAAGAAACAGCTTCCAAGTACCAGTTGTAGACTGGCAGTTGCTATCATGAGAGATCCCTTCCTCTTGGCTTCCTCTTGGCCATCATGAGCTCTCAGACTGTTTCCTCACCAGCCCTTGCTAGTTGTTTGTCTGGCATCTTCTCCAGGTGTTCTGACCGCTTCAAGATGTCTTGGATCCTCTGAGTTTCAATCCTTACGAGATTTTGTTTTCCTGAGTAAAGACATTGGTAATCACTGCAGAAGGTGGATACATTTCCCTCTCCCATCCCAGTGCCCTGAACTGCCTTGCAGGTCTGCTTTATTTTCAGGAGATTGTGGAAGCCTCCTTGTCCTAAGGTTGAAGCCTGCTTTCTGACCTCACTGTTATCTCTCTCTCTGTCCTTCAGATGGTGTTCACAGTGTCACGGCGATCTGCACCCTGCGTGTCACCATCATCACGGATGACATGCTCACCAACAGCATCACGGTGCGGCTGGAGAACATGTCCCAGGAGAGGTTCCTTTCTCCCCTCCTGTCCCTGTTTGTGGAGGGGGTGGCAACTGTGCTCTCCACAGCCAAGGATGGCATCTTTGTTTTTAACATCCAAAATGACACAGATGTCAGCTCCAATATCCTGAATGTGACCTTCTCAGCCTTGCTCCCTGGTGGCATTCGAAACAAGTTCTTCCCCTCTGAGGACCTGCAGGAGCAGATCTACCTCAACAGGACCCTGCTGACCATGATTTCCACACAGAGGGTACTGCCCTTCGATGACAACATCTGCTTGCGCGAGCCCTGTGAGAATTACATGAAGTGTGTCTCTGTCCTAAAGTTTGACAGCTCAGCCCCGTTCATCAGCTCCAACACCGTCCTGTTCCGCCCCATCCACCCCATCAACGGGCTGCGGTGCCGGTGTCCTCCGGGCTTCACGGGGGACTACTGTGAGACAGAAATTGACCTCTGCTACTCCAACCCCTGCGGGAGCAATGGGCTATGCCGAAGCCGAGAAGGGGGCTACACTTGTGAATGCTATGAGGACTACACTGGTATGTGTTTATCTTATCTTTGACCCATGATTTATATGTTACACCACCAGCCAGGCCAGCTCTGTGTCAAGCTGAAATTGCTGGCATTCTTAGTCAAAGGGAGAAAAACTCCTGGCATTGCCTTCTAGTCAGGAGAAGTCTTGTGAGTGTCACACGTCACTTGGGGTGAGTCCCGTATCTCTGTGTGTGCATGGTGGTAGGAACTGTGCCTTGCTCCAGGTCATGCGGGGGACTGTCAGGCGCTGAAGGGATTTGTACTTTGGGAATTTCTGCTCAAAATGCTTTATGCAAATGTATTTCTTCTGTCTGGAAGGAAAAGGGTGGGACACATCCCCTGGCTCATGGTTTTGCACTTAAATGCCTTCCAGGCCCCTCCATGTTCTCTGCATACCAGGGCACAGTGGGGCTGCACAACCTCCTGCAGCAGGAGGTCCTCAACCCTTGGTCATCAGCCAGCACAGAGCATTTAGCATTGTTCTTGTTCCCAAAAAGCTGCAATAGTGCACACTTAGGGGAAATAATGCAAGTCAGCTCTGGCTTGTAAATGTCCAGGTAAAACTCCAGAAGGACATAGCTGCTTCCAGGCCTGTCTCCAGCAGCCTGCTGAGGAACGTACTTTTCCTCATCGTGGACTTGACAGCTAATAAAGATCAAAGTGCTGCTTCTCAAATACTCCTGAGAAGTTGCGAAAGAGTATTAGAATGTTTTCTGGTGCTTCAGTAAAGTCAGTGGGATTATTTACGTACTTGAAATCGCACACGTATTTAAGCATTCTGTACTGACGTGCTGCCGGCTGTAATTTATGCTGACAGCTTAGCAATGTCTGCTGTGACCCCTGCAAACAAGGGCTGAAGCACAGGGGGCTGGTTCCCAACGCTGCCTCTCACTGATGAAGTTATAAAAAATTGAAAACATAAATTATTTAAGTCTTGATGTAAAAAAAATCTAGATTATGTAGATCCAGTCCTCCAGGTGGAAGGATTTTCCTTCACTTTCTGTGGCTCTTGCCTCAGGGCTGTAATCAGAAATGTGATTGTGGAAGAAGCCAGGAATTAGTGAGCAGGGACATGACAGCAAGGGAACTGGGCTTTCCCCAGCAAGGGGGACAGGAGATGTTCCCTGAAATATGTGCAGGATTTAGGGCAGCAGGACCTTTCTAAGAAGGTGCAGACAAATTTTTTGTTTGATGGGAAAATCCCTGGGTAGAGCTGTGAGATGGTTGGGATATTTAGTGTTTATGGAGGAGTAATTTTCCTTCCAGGCCTCTCATGAATGACTTTCACAGTGAAATACATTATAAAGTCCATTATCTATTAATACACAGTACATACAGCATTGGGCATCACAAAATGGATTTTATGATCAGCTGTTTTACTCAAAAATGTTTATGTACTGTTATACTGTAAATAGGAATGCTTAGAAGTAGCAAGTTTCATTAAACAAAGATACGCATATAAATGAAGTTAATTCATCCATATCTTAGGTTTTGGAATGACATGCATTCCATCACATTTTGAGAGTCTCTTGCTAGAAATCTTCAGAGAAAAAGGCTAAATATACTTTTAAAATGAAAGAGAATAAGCTTATATTAATAATTGATGACCATGTTTAATACTTAATGCTGTAGTCAGAACAGACACAGTACATATTTCTAAGAGAAGCACCATATTATTCATACACAAGGAAAGAGATAATCTGTATTTTCAGTGCACAGTTGTTGACTTAAAAATTAACTGTCCTTCTGCCAGGATATTAAAGTGATCAGAAGTTAGGAAGTGAGTGCTGCTTATGGCTTTCCTGTCTTTGGGTTTCAGAGTTAACTGCAGTTCAGTGAAACACTTTCTTCTTTGGAAGGACAGTTTGATGGCATACACATTGACCAGGGGAAAACATGTCCAACCATGATCATGAGGGCTCTGAAATACCTTATCCCATAAATTTATACAAATATTATTGAATATTTCTGATTTATTGCTGAATGAATGCAGTAGAAATTTAGTATCTGCTCTGTGGTTGGTTTACATTAGTGCCTTTGGGTTCCATGTTGCATGACAATGTTTTGCCCATCAAACCCGACACCTCTACCCACATGCAGTGGCCATTACTTGGTTGATTTTCATCTGCATTACAGAACAAGGTTGAAAATGTTATCAACAAGTAATCAAGATGCATTATTGAATTTTGTCCCAATCTCCTTTAGGAATTGCTATTTACCAATAATTGTAATCCTTTCTTTAAATATGTTCATATCCACTTGCAAGTTCAGTATATATCTGTTAATGATAATACTGTGTTTTCAGCTTGTATGCAAATTTATTGTTTACAGCAATCCAGATTTTATATTTATTTTCTATGTAAATAGTATGGGTCGGTTTCAATAGCAGCAGTGTATATTGGTTCACAGAATGCAGAGATCATAAATTGGAATGAGCAGAGAGTTGCTAAGTCAGAAGGCTGGAAGATTCTGGCATTACTGAAATGTTACAATGGTACTAGCTCAGTGTAGCAACATGTCAGTATGAGGTACTTACGAATCTTTGAATTAATTGTAAAAGAGGAAATATGAATGATAGTAGTCAATGACATGCATCCTTCTCCTGAAGCTCTCATGTTTCCATTTCCCACTTAAGACCCTATGTAGAAAAATAATTAGAAGAAAATACTAAGGTCTGTCATCTGTCTGGGGAGATAGGCTGCAATTTGATGAGAAATCACTACACAATCAGAACCCTGTACTGAATATATCTGACTGGTCACCTGCTAAAAATATAGTGTTTATTTCCTGTAGAAGATAATTATGTCCTATCTTAATAGGATGGAATTTCTCGCCATTTTTCCAACCTACTTTGAAGCACTCCATTTGTTTTGATGTAATTGTTAGTCATTTATACATGATGAAAGTTTCTCTGTCTTCAGGAGTCTTCTGTTACAGGCGCAAAGGTAAACTGAGCTTCTACAAGGTATTTCTGAAACCTGATTACTGGCTAGGCTTAGGGTGATTTGAAATTAACTTCACTTCCTGTGATGTAAGGAGGTGAGTGAAAGAGTAGATATATTTTAAACCGTATTTTTTCAGACTAGCCACCCCTCTAACGTCTTTGTATACATATTAACGTAGAGAAGTGAAGAATGTACACACTAACAGTTGTACCATTGGTGGCAGAGAGCTGTGTGCATGGCTGAAGGGTTAAAAGGTATAACTGAAGATAAGCAAACAAATTTAATGAACTGTGTAAAGCCTATGTAATTTTTCCAGCTTTATTTCATGTATCTATGAGTGCTGCAGAAGCAGCTGAGATGAGCTGTAGTTGAAGGCTTGAACAGAGGTGGAACTGTCTGTACTCCCCAGAGGGCAACCCCATGAAGAGCAAATGCATCATGTCATCCACACCAGTTTTGGAGGCATGGATGCCACAGCAGTTCCTGAATGACGTGTGTGTCCAGCCCCATCCTGGTGCCTCCTATGTGACCACTGTGGCCATAAGTCACCTATGAATTCCCAGATTCCTGACCTGCCCTGAGTGCCTCCTGCCATCACTGCGTCCTCTTGCAGTGCTATGCCTGCAGTCCTCCTGCTCAGCAGATACCAAGACTGCTCTCCTCTATGGTCATGCTCCCAAAAAGTAAAATTTAATTGACACAGAAAAAAAGCACTCTTATGGGAAAAAAAAACAAACAACCAACAACCCCTGAAATAAGGAAAAGATTTAATGTTCCCACAGTTCTCCTTAGCATATCACATTCTCTGCCTCCTTTGCTACAAAACCCCTAGCAAGGAGCAGTTTGTAGGTGAAAAAGATCATCAGAGAATTCCCCATGTCCTCTGCACCTCTCCTTAGATTTCACTTCAGAGAGGGGAGAAATCTTAAGTGGTTGTAAATCTTCTAGTAATCAAATACAGCAATTAGAGATCTTTTATGTGTTATACTTTTTTCCCCCTCCTAATTTGTATTTGTGATACCATATTGACATGAGGAATCATGACATCTAATGTGGCTACTGTGAATTCTGACTTTGTGTCATTAGAAGGTAATTATATCTGGTTTCACAGCATTGTGCCAGAAGTTCCTATTCATATTGCTTCATAAGTTCTCAGTGTTTGG
Organism: Sclerurus mexicanus; assembly: GCA_013396755.1. NCBI lineage: Eukaryota > Metazoa > Chordata > Aves > Passeriformes > Furnariidae > Sclerurus > Sclerurus mexicanus. The sequence goes on along the minus strand of VWZF01000016.1, from coordinate 134,650 downwards.
CTCTTGCAAACATACAGCATAAAAGTACATGTGAAGATATGCTTCTGCGTTATCTTCACTTATATCCATTCTTCAGATAGTAATTTCCTGGCTTGGTCTGATACCAGATTCTCATTTTTCAGGCCAGAGAGATTTATTTGGGGGAATTTCAGCTTTCAAGTAGAGAAATCTGGCAGCCAGGATAGTCATAATGAGTATTTTATCTTGGGCAAGAAGGTCTGAAATTCCACTCTCAGTTGCACTTCTGCAGCTCCGCTGGAGCAGTGGGATCACAGGTGTGTAACAGCCAAATCCTGTACAGCAAATCTAAATTTGATTTCTACAGGTTCCTTACCGCATCTTTAACTCCTTGTTAAGCTTGTGAAAGGCCATGATTTTGTGGCAGCAAGGCTGAACAAAATGTTTTCCTTACAGGGTTGTGGGGCTTTGTCAGCACTTTCAAGCAGCTGTGACCAAGTTTGTCTTTAATACAAAACACCAAATAAGAAGTTCTGTCATTCACAAACATTCGCATGAATGTGGGGACATTGTCCATGGCATGTGACTGCTTCATGGGTCATCTCTTTGATACTTCATTTAAATGCTAAGGCAACACAGTGAAGGTACTACAGTTTTAACAGTGTCCTTTAGTCTGGGTCTTCAAAGTTATGCTGCTGGATTCCAGGTGCTATTATATAATAAAGAGATGAAAACCTAGGCAAGGTCTAATTATCTAAAAAAAAAGTATATTCAGTTTCAAGAGTTTAAATATAATTTCAGTTATTATGGTTCTGGGTGATTTGCAGCATTTCCAGAATTTAAACTCTTAGCAGTTTTTGGTGACGCTTTTCTGATGATTTTGGATGCAGAAAAAGTAGAAGAGTGCTGATTATCAGTCTTTTAATAACTTTTGTTGTTTCTGAGTGCCTCCAAGGAGAATACTTGGTTGCCATACCTTGCAGTTTCTGTATGGCATTACTGTGAGAAAGTTTCTGGAGTGTGGTTGCTTCCCAGTAAAGGTCTGTATGGCATTGGAGGTTCAGACATTTTTCTAAATCTTCTTCCTTTTCAGCAGTGGTAAGCCATGCTGTTTTTCTGATGTTTGTAGTGAAACTAGATCTTCATAACTGCAGCACCCTTTGCCTTTGATTGCTGTGGATCTGTCGCTCTGTGCAGCTATCTTTTCCACATCGGATGGAGAGATACATGATCATTTGTGAGATTCATCCTTAGTTGATGTCCCAGCCCAGTCTTTTTCATTCTTTTCAACTTCCTCTGTCTCATCAGAATGGAAATTTTGTGAGTAAAGCCCTCTTCTGCCTTTATTGAATAAGCAGACATCTCTGTTGGTGCAGATAAGCTGTGTCCGTCTGGTTGGCAGCAGCTGTGTAGAGCCAGGTACCTCTGTTTTCTCCCAGCCCCTTTGAAGCCCCCAGGGGCTCATAGCACTTGGGTGGCTGGCGAGGACCCTGTAAGCAGTGCAGTGGATGATCCAGTAGCAGAGATTAAATCCTCCAAACATTTTTCGGAGCACAACTCATGCAAAAGCTGGAAGAGGCTATCATTAGTGTTATGTAATATCTTCACCAGTGACATAGATGAAGGGATTGACTGCACTCTCTGCAGATTTGCAGATGACACCAAGCTGAGTGGTGTGGTTGACACACCAGAAAGATGGGATGCTGTGAAGAGGGATCTGGACAAACTCAAGAAGTGGGCCCATGGGAATCTCATGGAGTTTAATAAGATCAAGTGCAAGGTGCACCTGGGTCAGAACAACCCCTGCTATCAGTACAGGCTGGGGGAGGAACAGATTGAGAGCAGCCCTGCCAAGGGGACTTGGGGGTGCTGCTGGATGAGAGGCTGGACATGACCTGGCAATGTGACTCGCAGCCCAGAAAGTCAAATGTGTCCTGGGCTGCATCAGAAGGGTGGCTAGCAGGTCCAAGGGAAGTGATTCTGCCCCTCTGCTCCACTCTGGTGAGACCCTGCCTTGAGTGCTGCATCCAGCTCTGGGGTCCCAAGCACAGGAAGGACATGGACCTGTTGGAGCAAATCCAGAGGAGGACCACCAAGATAATGACAGGGATGGAACACCTATCATATGAGGAAAGGCTGAGAGAATCTGCATTGTTCATTCTGGAGAAGAGAAGGCTTCAGGGTGGCTGAATTGCAGCCTTCCAGTATCTGAGGGAAGCCTATCAGAAAGACAGAGAGAGACTATTTATAGGGACATAGAGTGACAGGACAAGAGGGAATGGTTTCAACATGAAGGGGGGAAGGTTTAGATTAGATGTTAGGAAGAAATTTTTTACTGTGAGCACGGTGAGATACTGATAGAGGTTGCCTGGAAAAGTTGTGGACGCCCCATCCCTGGAAATGTTTAAGGCCAGATTGGATGAGGCTTTGAGCAACCAGCTTTAGTGAAAAGTGTCTCTGACCATGGCAGGAGGGTTGAAACTAGATGATGTTCAAGGTCCTTTCCAACCCAGGCCATTCTATGTATTTCACTTTTTATGAACTTCACCACTCACCTATGTACTATGAGACATTGTGCCTCATAAATCTTACTCTCAGTGCTTTGAAGTTTCAGTGCTAAAGAGCAATGAACCTCAGAAGTCATCTCATGAGCTGACCTTATATCTAAACATATAGGGAACCCGTACGATTTATTCGTCGCAATTAGCCATGGATAATTAGTTTTCAACTGGCTATTGGGCAGTGCATGTACATTTCAAGAGCAGAGCGGTCAGTTGTGATATTTACTTTTGTGATACTTAGTTTTCTTTCCTTTTAGAACCATGTCCATTTTTTGTCATGAATTCCTGACTAGCCCAAACAAACCAGACTCAGGAAAACTATCCCCACACAAACACGGTTTTGATCCCCAAGGCTCCACCCGACTTCTATTCTCTATCCGATTTTTCCTAGTCACAATCCTATTTCTCCTCTTTGACTTAGAAATCGCCTTCCTACTCCCACTCCCATGAGCTACTCAACCCCTCCTCACCCTAAACTGAACATCCACTGTCATCCTCCTTCTCACACTAGGATTAATATATGAATGAACTCAAGGAGGCCTAAAATGAGCAGAATAACTATAGAAAGATAGTCTAACAAAGGCAGTTGATTTCAGCTCAACAAATCATAACCCATACCTATGACTTTCTCAATGACCTTCCTACATTTAAGCTTTTACTCAACCTTTACCCTAAGCAACCAAGGACTGGCCTTTCACCAAGCCCTCCTGATTTCTACTCTGCTATTCAAATATTCAGATTAAAAGGTATTACCTGGCAAAATTCTTGCTTTTGGGTCTATGTATATTGTCAGAGAATGGTGACTTCTGATCATTGCAAGCTGTATCTATACAAAACACTTAATATCTAAGGATTGCAGTGGACTCTCTAGAAGGTGCTAACCGCCTTGAGACACGACTTGGAGCAAGGAAGTGCTATCCCCTTCACCAAAGCAATGGGAAGCTGAGGCACAGCATCTTCATCTCTTCCAGGTCACTGGCAGGTTAGATTGGCTGAGGAAGGGCCATTCCTGGGCTGCCCGTGGCTGGAAACATGGAGCAGATCCCCATGAAAGGCATTTCTTTCCTGACACGGATTCTCAGCAGAAATCTGCATGCCCACTCGCCTGCTGTGTTTAACTCTGAGATTTACTGTGAATGTTAAAACAAGTCCTTACTTATTTTTGTGGCCAAGTCTTGCTGTTAATGTGTGCAGGGATGGGGCCAGCACACCACAGCCTTATGGCTGGACCCAAGTGATGCTGGGTTGGACCTGAGGTTATGGCCTAGATAGAACAACTACAGGACTGCTTGCTCCAGATGATAACTGAAACAATAAAAACGGAGTAAAAAATTCAGACACATGCTGAAGTCTATTGTTGTCATATTTCTGTTGATTGTATTCCTGTCCATGTCTGTCACCAAGTTACAGGAGATGAATGTTGCAAATCTGGAGTTTATATTAGATTCATAGGACTCAGTAAAGAGGTCTGCCATTTCTATAGGTGGATTTTTTTCTGGAGGATGTGTCCTTCAGTTAATCTTCAGCCTACGCTCACTTGTCAGGATGCAAAAAGCCTTTCCTAATTGGATTACTGTGGTGAATTTGTTGACAGTTTAGTTCTCAAATGGAGTACATGGCCTGTAGCCTTCACAGCAATCTGCCATGCTTTTTCTTAAACCCAGGTGAAGGCTTTTATCACATTACCCTCATCCTGATGTGCATAAACTACGTACTGTTTCAAGTTCGACAGTTTTCCCATCGTGTACAAACCCTCTCTTGCCCCTTGCCCTAAGATGATACGTGTGGCATGATCTTTGATTCAGCTGAACTGATACAAGTGCTGAGGGTTCGGATGCCTCTTCTGGAGCGTTGTGTTTTATCCTCCTTGCCCATGGAAATATTTGCACTGATCAAAGTCCTTTTCTGTCGTGTGGAAACCTAGCTACAGACTTAATGTTGTGTTTGTTCTTTTTAATTAGTTTTAGAATTTTTTGACAAGACTCATGTTCTTCCGGGGTGTTCCTGCAGTGGAGGCATGATGGGTGCTTTGTAGAAGCAAGCAGCAGATCACACACCAATGTAATCACTTAGCCCTGGCTTCAGAAGCTACCTTAGTAATTAATCTCCAATATACTTATGAATTCAGCTTTTCTGAAAAGTTCAGGATCTAGGAAATCCTCCTTAGTGATTAGAGCTTATCTTCTTTTGCTTCTCTATAAGACAGCTGTGGGGCTGGCTTCTTCTTCTCTTCATTTAGCCACTCCCCTCATTTGCCACCTGGAGAGTTTATTACTGATGATTTCACACTTTCTCCCCCGATGTTGATAATTAAAAAAAGAACAAAAGTAAAAGTAGCATGTTGCTAAAATTCAGTATCCAGATAACTTGGGCAGTAACCTGATTCAGAACGGTTCCGTGCTTACAGTAACATTTTTACACCTGTTTGCTACTAATGCTCTTGGTGTCAGTGAGATCAGGTCACAGTACGGAGAGGAGGCAGGTTCTTGGCTGAGGGCTGAACCACGTGAGGTCAAGGCTTGCCGACACGAGAGCCCTGCGAGCACAGACTGCAGGGGGACAGCACTGCAGCTGTGGAACGAGGGCTGCGTGTTCCTCTACAGTGTAGGTGTTCAGCACTGAGCCCTGATGGCCAGGTATAATCACAGGGTGTTTGAGGTTGAAAGGGACCTCTGAGGATCAGCTAGTTCCAACCCCCCAGCCATGGCTAACATTGGCTTCAATCTCTTTTGTTAAAGTCAAATCTTGTTAAATCCTTGTTGTGAAAATAACAGATTTGACCCTGACACCGTGCCCAGCTAAGCTCACGTTTGCTGACAGGCGGCTGCCTTTACACGAGCAAGGCGAACTGCTAACCCAGCGTGGGTACTTGGCTGCCTCTGGCACCTGACCTCTCCCTCCCACCCCTTGGCAAGGAAGTGCCCTACAGGTATGAGCTTATCGGTTGTGGTGATCCATGGGAGAGAGAGATGCAGTGAGCACCTCAGGTTTCCTGTTGGCATCCTGGTATACAATGGACTGGCCTAAATTTAGGATTCTCTTTGTTCTACCATATGTGAGATCTCTTTTACTGTCTTTAACCTGTTGTACACGTATTTCTTTTTGAATGATACTGCTCTGTCAATTTTAAGTAGATTTTTGTACCTTGACTTGTTCTCCTGGTTTTATACTGATGGGATTTCTGTTACCACACCTAAATGGGAGTTGCAATTCTCCCAGGCTTTTTGAAAACCTTTGTTATAATGCATTTACTTATCATCGTTGGTATAACTAAAAAGAACGTGGAAAGTGAAGCGTAATTAAACAAAGTGGAGGTATTTGATATTGTAATTTTATAGGTACATGTAGAACCCCTCCTCACTGATGTAGCAAGATTCCCACACACTGTCATAATTGTGCACAGCAGAACGTTGGTCTGCGAGGAACTACGCACATGGAGGTTTGTTTTAATTAAAATATTTTAAATAGCAGCTTATTAAACAATGACAAATTTCCCTGTGATCATAGTTTACAATTGTGTTTTGTATTAATTCAGCCGAGTTGAGCCTTGTGTAGCATAAGATTTGGGGGTTTTTTTCCTCATTATTTAATGTCAAAATGTTAGCTGGATTAAATTTTAAGATGCACAAGTGCATTCTCATTACGCAAACATACACTTGCTAAATGTCAAAGTAACCCATGTATTAGACTACCCTTTAAGTGGTATTGTTTTTTCTCACTGAAAACAAATCAGATAAGGAAAAAGGAGAAGAGAAAGGAGGAGAAAAACCCAACAACTGGCCTTTAAGTTATTTGTGCAGAAGATAAAATCATAATGAGATAGTATTTTTTTCAGGATGCCTCATGTTCTGGAAAGCCCCTCACAGTGTTCACAGCAGATCAAAGGAGAAGACAAAAAAAAAAAAAGGAGAAATTCCAGGACATCTGGAATTAAATATTTTAGACCTTCCAAAATAAAAAAGGAAATTTAACTTCCAAGGTACAAGGTAGAGGGGCTCCTTTTCTCCTGGCTGTAAATAGCAACCCGGGAAATAAAACAGGGAAGCAGTAAGACTGAATCATGAAAAACATATTTGGCTTCTGTATATATATATTTATAACTTCCAAATTAGACATTTTTATTTTCATCAGTAGATAAACAACCGGAAAACGGCGGGAAGGATGGTTGGGTGCAGAGATGAGGGTATCAGGATGATATCCTGTTAGGGAGGAAAAAAACCATAAAGAATTTTCTTGTGTCTCTGTTCTTTGTGTTATGATGATAGAAAGTTTCGACAGTTGAGCACCAGACTGAGGCACTTGGCCTTGAACATCAAGATAATTACAGTTCTGCAATACAGTTGTGCAGGGCATGGTGGGAACCACAACTTCATTGTTGTTGCAAATGCTCTTTTGTTTAGAGCATCATGGTTCAGTGCCTGCATCACAGCCCTGCTCCTCCTGGGGCAGGTTTTGTTCTGCCACCAGCACCGTATGGTGCCCCCGAGTCGCAGCTTCGTGAGCAGTCACCAGCCTCAATTCTCAGTTTCTGAAAATCGAAATAAAGATACTTTTCTTCAGGCTGTCTCTCCAGTTCCCCTAGTGAAGCATATGAGGCCTTTTATATGGCATTTTCATTTAGTATAATTAAAAAGCATATTTTAATTAGATAGGGCCACCCAGCTTCAAAGGGTCAGCAAGCTGATATGCATATTGTAAAAAATATTCTTATGAAAATTAGTGTCTTATATTAATAATTAAACACATTCTAGATGACACAATAATGTATATTAACTCTAACAAGATGGTAATCATTTTAAGTTACTTTAAAATTGACCAGTATTTTATAAAAAGGCTGAATTTTAATCTACTTAACTATTGTAAGCAGAGTTAAGTATGAGCTGTAGAAGCTGGCTGGGTTAATTTTTGATAAATCTATTTAGAAATACTTTTTTAAAAAATAACTTTTGAATTTCCATCTATTCTGTAGATTAAAAATACATCAATTTTGAGATTTTCTGTGCAAGATGTGTCTGACAATCCCTTTTTCAGGAATTAATTAAAAAAAAGTCTGTTTCCTTGTTTAAGTTGCTTTTTGTTTTCAATTTGTGTTCCTGACCTGTGTACAAAACATTTTTGAGGCTACCAAAACATAAGATTATGGGATTATCTTTTTAACCCTAATCCTTTTAATTTGACAAGCAAAGGGGCATTTTGGTGGTTGGTTTTTTTCAAAATTTTCCTTCAATGCATAACAATGGAAATTTGATGAGCATCACATTGTTTTGCAAGTACTGTGTACGCCATCATGCTAAACCTCTGAACTACGCATGACCCACAATAAAGACAGTTACACAGTGCTTTCAAGTATACCTTTCTTTTAAGCTAATACTTCTCATATAAAATGAAAATATAGAGCTCTGAACTCCTAGCTTCCCAACAGGTAATTACAATAGTAGATTGACTTTAAGCTTGGGTTTCTGTTGCATTATTAATATTTTATGGCTTCTCTTCATCTGTTCTCACTAATTGGCCATTATGCTTCTCTCCACCAGAACTTCTGGGACCACCTAGGATGTTAAGGGGCATGGTTTGATTTGAGGTCTGCTTGGTTCTAAATGCCATCATTTTTACCATAGCTTTGGATTACACAGAAAATGGGAGAGGATATTTTTCCTGTGAGAACTTCTAGTTTATGGCAAACACAAAGTGCAGGCTCTCATCAACTTTCCTCTAATGGAGATGTGCAGAGTTAGCTGCTTGTGGAATAAATCTCAGCAGGCTGCTGGGGACAAGGGCAGATGGCTTCTTCTGTGTTTTGTCTCTTGTTGTGAGCTGAAACATCACATCTGTAACAGAAAATTAAGTGGAATCTTAGTGAAATAAGGGCTGAATTCTGCTAAAGAAAGCAGTAATGTTTGCCCTTGAAATGGAGACACTGATCATCTCTTCTGAATATTATTCAGCCTTTATCGTGCTTCCTCTTTCTGAGGGCAGTTATTTACAGATGTGTTTCCTTTTTCAACTGCTTTGAAATGTTAACTTGCTCAAAAATAAGTGCTAGAGCTTTCCTCTTCCCTACCAATTTGGGGACAGGGAGTTACAACCCTTTGGTATTTTCTGTGGAAAGCAGCTTAGGAAAACCAGGCTGAAAGTGAGTGGGAAGCCTGATGGTGCCTGAAAGCATGTCTGGTTTTCCTGCCGCTGAGTTGATAAAAGATGTTATTGCGCACACACCCCTGCCACAGCCACCACACCTTGTTTGCTTTCCTCGAATAGTTTAATATATTTTGAAAAGCCCAGTGTGAGGCCAAAATGGCCTGTGGAACAACAGCCTTGGGGAGTTAACGGTGCCACTGGTGGCATTTGGTGCCCAGTAAATTTGCAATTCTGTGTGATGAAGTAGTCTTTTTTGTCATCCGAGCACAGACACACGGAGTCCCCATTTTCTATCTCCTTGCTGCCCCTGGAAGAAGGTGAGAACTAGGCATGGCAGCTGGTTCCCATGCTGAAGTGCCTGCAGGTATGCAAGGATGCAAATACAGACCAGCCTGCAAAGGCTGTCCCGAAGGGAAAATGTCCTGTCAGCCACAGTGGCTGCTCCAGCCTCCAGTTTCCTCCATCTCCTCCTTCTGGAGAGGAATCAAGTGGCATAGAGAGCAGAGCAAACAAAATATAATATCAGATGTATGTCTACTAAAGGTAGAGGGTTACTGTGTCTCTTAAAAATAGATGGAGGGAGGTATATTCCTGAATAAATGAATGTAAGTGTGTTATGCAGAGATGTGTGCTTTGTTCTTACACCTCCAGCTTTCTCACTGGTTTTAAGATGGGATTATTAGGAAGAGATTTATTCCAAGTAAGACATAATGCAAATTGCAGACACAATGGCATAATCTAGTTTGATTTTTATCTTTGACATCTACAATAATGTTATCCCTGATAAATACATCCAGAGATAATGCTTAGGGTCTTTTTGAAAGGCACTGCTTCATCACCATATCTTACCCCAAATCAGTGCAATTAGGTAAATTGTCTTACATGCAAACCTGCCACAGAACTCAACATAAACTGGAAATGTGGGTGCATTTCATTTTTCTCTTGTGTAGATTTGTACTGTGTTTAGTCCTGGCTGAGAGACAGAACCTAAAACAGCCTTTAAAGCTTTACCTTACGGGTCAAATGCAGAAGGAGATGACACCTTGTGAGTGCCCTGTACATTGCAACAATGGTTCAATAATTTAGAGACTTAGAGACAGTTGTCAAGTCAGCCAAGAGTAAGGATTAAGACATTAAGAAACTACCCATTGGACCCCATAGGGAAAAATTTGTTGTTAAGTAGCTGTGGCAGGCTGAAGGCATAGATGCTAAAGGTCATTTCCAACTGAAACAATTCTGTGATTCTATATCTTTTTCTCATTCTCCTCCACTACATATAAAGCATTCCAAAACAGTGTTTTTCCTCAGCATTTCCTCAGAAGCCTGGAGGTGATTATGTCTGGTGCCATGGGGGCAGGCAGCAGGGAGAATCCAGGCACATTGTGTGCACCTCTGCCCGCTAGCCTAAGGCAGGAGAGCTGTGCCCAGGTTTCATGCAGAGATGGCTCTTCAGGAGTTACCTCTTTTCTTTTGCAAACCATCAGGTGGACTTTGAAATAGGGTGTTTTCTTAAATGGAGAATATTTTATTGCAGTGTTACCTCTTTTCTTTCACAAACCATAATGTTGGCTTCAAAATTGAGTGTTTTTAAATGGGGAATATTTTATTGTGGAATTTGTCTCCTTGCTCATCAGGGTGCTATACGGGAAGAAAAATCACAATACTTCAGAAAAATCTTGGTAGTACTTCTCGTGCTCATGCCATTCCTGGCCTCATTGCTGGAAGGTGAAAAGTGAGTTGTCTGGTGTAGACAGAATGGAAATTTAATGACTGGGAATTTTTAATCCTCAACAAATATGCAAGGACGAGAACACAGGTATTCAAGACTCAGTGGTGACTTTTGTCTGTGCTCTGTTCTGGTGGCACTGGTGGAAACTGCATAGGAGAATGAGGTCCAGTGACTATGCAAATTGAGCATATATCGTCTTGAGAATATGCTCATAATTTCTGGAATCCACAGACTAATTCATTTCTCCAACAGATGTGCCCCAAATATCGCTAATCCTCATCAGTATTGTTTCTTTTACCCTCCCTCAATTATTCCTTCTCATTTAAATGCAAAAACACAAAACAACCCAAATCCCAAATCATCAATCCATCCATCCATCCATCCATCCGTCTGTCCGTCCACTCATCCACCCTTCTCTGCAGGATGTCTTTTGTTTAGCTTTGGTTTGTGACCAGGGAAGGGGAGGAGGGGAGGAGAAGTGGAACATCTTTGCTCAGGCTGATGCTGCATATAGAATCCTGAGCCTGGTTTTGATCCATCAAAGGGTGAGGTACTGCTCACCCTTTCAGTGACTGCTTTGCATGTGCAGTGCATCAGCAGGCACAACCCAAAGCAAGTTGAGATGGGGTCCTGAGCTTTCCCTACTCTTGCTCTTGCAATATACAGTTTGGTTTAGATTCCAGTGGGCAAGGATCAGGAGGTGGGATAGGGTCCTGGCCTCTCCCATGCCTGTTTGGCCCATGGGACTTTTTTATGATGGTCCTCCTTCTCTTCCCATGAGCTTGCAGGACTCCAGGGCAGCCGAAGTGCAGATACTGTCCCTGAGTGCCCTAGTGGGAAGAAGAACTTTGAAGGGTCAAGGAGCATCATCCTGTTGGGGTGGGAGTGGAAATGGGAGCTCCTTCAGAGCAGACTGTTGTAGTTGTGTGTTTTGGGCTGCAGTTTGACCACCAACAGCTCTCACATGCCTTGGGTCCAACAGATGCCACCCACAGCTTCAGGGGCAAATAGTAGAAAATAGACTCTCATGTTCATTATTTTGAGGCATCTCATGATTAAAGGTCTTATGACCCTTATTTAGCTGAGTCTCATGATTTTTGGAAATCTGGTTTGTGAGTCATCAGGGATGCCTGGAAGCAACTTTATGGAAGAAGCACAAGGAAGGGAGAAGGGTGATGGTACAGGAGAGGTATGAGAGAGAGAGCGATCCAAAAGACCACTGGTAATTCTGCATGCTTTTTTCCTACCAGCTCAGAGCTCAGTGCTCATGCCCATGGAAAAATTAAAACTAGATCCAGAGACAAAAGAGTGATTTCCTGAGTATCTTATTATAGGATCATTTTCTATCACCTCAGAGAGCTACTTCGCAAGCTACATATATAGTATGAGAGGAATGTTTTTGCTGTTACTTTGTTTAATGTTTTAAATTCAGGTTACTCTCTTCCAAATACATTTTATTAAATCTGGAATGGTTAGCAACAAAATTGCGCAGGACAGCTGTCATTGCAAGTCAGGAGGATTTAGTTCTAAACAGTGTGTGTGTACTTGTGATGTATGATTATGTATGTATTTATGTATTATTTTACTTTAACTTGTTTCTCATAATATGCCTTTATAGTGCAGAAAGCGTCAAAGGGGGCAGAAAGCAAAAAAAGGAGGGAGACCCCAAAATGGGCCTTAAGCCGGTGTTTCTCCTTACAAGAAAATTTGGGCTAATTGTAATTAACCTAAACCAGTTCCAATTCTAAAAACATAAATGAATAGTTAAAAGGAAAGACCACAGTGTATTTTCAAATTAAAGTGTAATGCAGAAACCTCATAAAGTCATGACCATCAGTGTCAGTATTGAGTCTGCACAGACTCTCTGAAGTGACAGGAGGGGTTTGGCCATTGATTTCTGAGGGACCCAGATTTTACTTCTGTTATTCAAATAACACGTCTAAGTCACTTGTGTAAAATGGTACATGAATATAATAGTCTCCTAATTAATCTTGGTTACTAGTACACCAATGACTTCTAACTTCTATTTGATGCAGCATCTCCTTTGTTCAGTATGGCTTGACTTATTTTTCTGGGTAACTGCTCTAGCTTCTCTCATAAAACCAGTAGATTTTTGTTTGTTTGTGTAACATTTCATTGGTACCTGGCATTTGCTGGGAGGTAAGGCTGGCCCCTCAATAAGTTCTGAAGATAGGTTCATGCACCAAAGAGCCACTGAAGTCATGAATTTCCCTTTATGGGCAAAATCCAAAGTTAATTTTATTATTTGATTTGCACCTATGTTTTAGGCAAATTTTCATGTAGTATATCCATGCACAGTCAGTGGAGAGAGGTAGGTATCTACTGAAGGTGTTGATCCAATTCACCCAAGTCAAGCCTTGAGACACTAGACTCACACATGAGCCATCCAAAATGGCTTAAAGCTGTATTTCCATAACAGTTAAAGCTTTCTAAGACCATTCCTTCATTCTTATTCCTGGCTGCATGGTCCCACCTCCTTCCCATGTGCCTGCTGAGCTATTCATCCCATCAGTCCTAGGAGGGACCTAATCAGAAGATCACTAACCCTTCAATAAAGAAATGAATGGTATTTGGCCATCTTAGCTCTACAAATCAGTCAACTGCAGGATTACATGAATGCCAACACAAGGGAGAGGGAGGAAACTGCAGCGTGCTTGGGGAAAGGAGGGGACTGTGGGAACTCCCACTCACTCTAAACTATGGTGAAACAACCCCTAAAGCAGGTGCATTGGATCCCAGCCTCTTTATCTCTTGTCCCAGTAGAGATTTCCAGTCTGATTCTGCAGCTAATTTGTTTTTAACAGCCTTGTTATTACTTAGTGCACTGATTTCTTTAGTGCCAATTATCATGTAAGCGTAGTAGTGGTTTAGCTACTAGAGGAAAAGGAGGATTGATTTTCCCATAATGTGTAAGACAGCAGATACATTTTTAATGATAGTTGGTTCTTTATTAGGACAATGGGTCAATGGGAATTCTTTGAAGAATTTAGTTGCTCAATTTCTTGTTGTTTCTCCTTTTGCCTTATTTCTTGTTGATTCTCCTTTCTCCTTTAAAGTATATCATTTTAGGCAGGCTGCTTAAATCAGCTTATAAAAATGCTTTGCATTCTGTTAAAGCAATTAATAAGAGATTAATATGTTAATATAGATTAATACTGTCTCTTGAGCAAATGGCAGGATGAAGGAAAGGAGAAAAGAATGAGTTCAAGTCAAACAATTACAGATAGTGCGTAAAAAATTAACATGTGTCCAAGGAAACTGGAAAAAACAGAAACAAGAACATCAGTGCAGGTCTGCTGCTTCATGTAAATATGTGTTTAATGTAGTGTTTCAGTTGAAAACAATTGGAGAATAGTAAAAACTTTCAAGGACTTGGCCCTAAACTGGGATATTGGGGCAAGACACCACAGTAAACTGATGTGTAGAGGAGTTCTGCGTTTATTTGGATGCCATCACATTGTTTCCAGCAAGCTTTCAAACATTTTACATTGCTGTTGTAAGGTCAAGCCACTCATCAGCTGAACCACAGGCAGATTTCTGCAAAGACCAGCTCATTGATGCACACCAGTGTGCTGTTTGAAACCCACAATGTTCAGCTCACAAGGCATTTGCAATTGTGAGATTATTTTCTTGGAGTTTTTTTCTTAACTTTTTTTTATCACCATTTATTGTTTGTTAGTTAAAATCTCATTACTTTACTTGGAATAGGTGAGAGGAAGACCAACTCTTCTAGCCAGCCTTTAGCTTTGCATGCTTTTGTTATGTTGTACATGATATTATGGTGTCCTTCCTTACATTAAGTTAATAACAGAAATGTTATGTTAAACATCTTTGTAAAGTTAGTCCTAAAATCAAAGAGTGTAGGTGTGTATTAAAGACAGGGTGTTTGTTGAATAGGAAGCAGTGTCAAAAACAACTATCATGTTGTGATCTCACAGGCTTTAAAACCAGAAAGCACTACATAAAGGGCTGCGGAAAAGCTACAGCACTGATAGCTTTAAGAGTCGTCAATATTAATTGGGAGCCTATAAAATCAGCTACTGTCATGTAACAGTAGATCATTTTTTGGCAAGAGCCAGAATTTTTTTCAAAGCCCAGGAATCTGCCAGCAGATCACAGGCAGCCATGGCCAGTGTTATCTGACAGTGCATGCTTTAGCTTTAGCAGCTGGAGGGGCTAAGTGTCACATCTCCTGCTCTGATTTCACAGAGCTATGATACAGAGCTAATTTGTTCAGTGACTCCTAAAATGCAGACCAATGTGAAAAATGGAATTATATTAGCCAAGGAAATGCTGTGGAGGGTGGAGGGAATTTTCATGGGTGGGTGAATGGCTGAGCCGTGCTAGCATCGCCAGCGTCACAGACTGACCCCAGGCTATGTGAGATTGCTATTTGGGCTGTGCTCTTATCATCCCAGCCCCTCACTGTACAGCAGCTCTCCCTCTTCTGTACTATTTTTTCCTTCTGAATTGTAAGACATCCCTTCTGATGGCACATCCCAGCCCTTCGACCTTCAGCTGCAAGGAGGCACACAAGCGCTTTTCATTCCCAAAGGCTGGCGGATGTAGTTCCCTTCCTTTTCTGTTCCTCAAGTAGCTCTTCCCTTAGGGCCTTCTAACTCCAGTTTCAGCCAGCAACCAGCTCTTCTTCAAGTTCATGCAGGCTTTGGTTCCAATTTTTATGATGATTTTCAGGCTTTGCCTCAAACCTCCCGCAGGGCAGAGCTATGGGACGGAGATGTGTCCCGGACAAGGTGGCTGCCCTTGGAAGTGGCAAACCCAAGAGTGACACAAAGGTGCCTTCTGTTGCCAGTTCTGATCAAAGCAGTGCTTCAAATTGTTGCTTGGACGGCTACTCCATAAAGGCAAAAATGCTCTGTTCTAAGTCATTCCAGGCACTTTGGGAAAAAACGGTAATTAAGGATTTATCAGGTTTTTTGGTAACCTTTGTGCCTTGAAGCACAGTGATGCCTTGGATTTACCGTAGAGACTTCAAACCCACTATTTTAATATATTTTGGTAAATACACATAAAATATGAAAATTTAACATCAAAGAATATGCATTAAATGCAGTTCTCATTTACATTACAGACTAAAGAGAATTCAGAATAATTTTAGTAACTGGGACATCAATGATGCTACAGCTGAATGAATATAGGACAAAGGATCTTACTTAAAATTGAAGTATATTCTTTAAAATTACTTCTTTAAACATCATAATGAAAAGCTCTAATAAACATAATTCAGTAGAATATTTCTGTAAGTTTTCTTTCCTCTTAAATAGTTCCATGCCTGTGCAGGTATCTAAACAAATGGTCTATCACAGAATTAATACAGAGCCATCAATGACTTCCAGCCTAGGCTTTTATATTTCACCTCTGTATTGCCATGGTGTTTCCACAGCATGCTGCAATGCCAAGAATCTCTCCTTCTAGTGCATTCCTTTTTCTCCCTGTGTGTTCAAGCCTGCACGTTATTTGCTTTTACAAAATAAATCATTCTGTTCTCAGAAAGCCTTGAAGTTTACATTCTTCTCTGAGTTGGAGAGTTATTTCACAAAATATCCTACTACTTTTTTAAAGTAACAAACCTGTGTTTAGTCTTTCTATAGGAATTGCATTTTTCCTTTTTTTTAAGAGAGAGTCTTGGTACACAAGATATGTGTATAAGGGGGATTGGCTGTGCTCATGCAGTGGATCACCAACAAGTGCTTCCTCTATGTCCTCTTAGAGCATCTGATGTGTGTGTGTGCTTCGTGTGGCATATCCAATACACTGAGGGAATTCTCTGTCTTGGATGATATATACACACATTGTAGAGCATTTTAAAGTATTAAGGAAGGTATATTCACATAGTCTTGCCTGATACTTACAGCTGATAAATCACAGAGTCATAGAATATTCTGAGTTGGAAGGATCATTGAGTCCAACTCTCAAGTGAATGGCCTGTACAGGGATCAAACCCATGACCTTGATATTATCAGCACCATGCTCTAACCAACTGGAAAAAGGAAGATATTTATAAAAGATTTTCACAGCATGTCACTTAAAATGTTAAAGTTAGAATATAAGAATATCAGTGCTGAATCAGAAAAGCTCTAGGGACAGACTGGAAGTTGAACTTAAGGCTGTATGGTTTATTACTGCAGAGTAATGCACAGAGCAGGTCCATCCTCTGGAGCTGAGCCCACCTGGATGGGGTGTGCATTTGGCTGGCTGCCGATCATAGCAGTCTTGTATTTGCTCCTGCATTTTGCCAGCTTAAATCGTACCAGTCTGAGAGGCACGTGATGTTGATGCAAGAAGAGAAAGGCAGCAAAGCTGGAGAGCCAAAACAGTCAGGGTGCCCATCTCACCTTGTCTCAGAGATCACTACCCCTGGGGCAGTGGTTAAACCAGCTGCAAACCATCACACTTTACAGCCTGGCACAGAAAAGCAGTGCAGATCCAGGTCTGGATGCAGCAGTACTGCTGGCTGCAGCCTGCCACCCGGTGTGCGCAGCTTTGGCGTGGGAACCTGTGGGAGCAGGGCTGTGGGGGCAGCAACGGGAGCAAAACTTTCTGTTTAAATTTGCCTTTGTTTGTGAGTCACTGCCCACAGCTCCTGTTGCTTTTACTTTCCTGCAGGAATGCATTTTCACCCTCTTAATTGTGCTTGAATTAATCACAGAAACAGAACCATAGAGTGGTTGGAGTTGGAAGGGGCCTCTGGAGATCATCTAGTCCAACCCCCTGCTAAAGCAGGTTCACCTAGAACAGGATGAAAAGGATTGTGTCCAGATGGGGTTTGAACATCTTCAGAGAAGACTCCAGAGTGTGTCTGGGCAGCCCATTCCAGTGCTCTGTCACCTTCAATGGAAGAAGGTTTTCCCTCATACTCAGCTAGATATTCCTGTGTTTCAGTCTGTGCCCATTGCCCCTTGTCCTGTTGATGGGCACCACTGGAAAGAGCCTGTCCCAATGTAATTGTATAATCTCGTACCAAGTAATCGTGCAAACACTGAACTGCTGGAAATTTATTCCTTCAGCTGACTATGTTGAGTAGTTTTGCTCTACATTTATTTGTCAGATGTTTTTACTCAGTGAAATTCAATTATATATGCTACCTCCAGTTTTTTGAACAGTTTTACTTGTGGGATGTGAAAGTGCTTTATACCTTAGGAAGAAATGTGCCAAAACATAAACATTAACTCATTAACTCACATAGAGGGTTCAGCTTTCTGTACAATGATTAATTCAGCAGCTGCTTTTGTCCCAACCGCAACATCTTTTTTAAAGTGAACAACCTCTCTACATTACTTTTTTTTAAATTGTGATTTATTCTCAGATTTTGGGCAAACACTGGGGAAAAGGCCATGGCATGCATCCAAAGAAAGACACCTTATTCTTTAGTACTGCATGTAACACATCTTAATACATACCTTGAAGATAAATAAAGATGAAGCATTTGTCTTTAAGGGAGAAACAACTTCAGCAAGTGGAACACAGAATGTATAACTTCTGTGGAGAGTTACTGTGCCCATCTCTGAAGGGTTCAGAAAATGGCCTTCACCTTCATGACGCACATGTGGAAAAGGTTGAAGCAATCCATATGTTGTCCATATTCTGCTTATTCTTGCTATAGATGTTTGGAGACCTTTGTCCTGAGGTCAGCTGTGCCCTGCCTCTGCCATGGGCAGCAAAGCCAAATTCTACTGAAGGTGAAGTACAAACATTTACCTGTTTACACAATTTCCAGCCATAGTGAAACACCAGAATTATTTACACATATTTTGGTTGAAGGGAATGTGCAGCTTTTTTACCTCCTCCCATAAAGAACTGATTGTCACCAGCTTTATATTTGTCACCCAGTTTGTGAGCAGACAAGGAATCTGAAAACCAAAGCCAGTGTTGCTGGATATTTGCAAGAGGATTGCCCAGCAAATCATATTCCACACACCCCTGAAAATTCATGCTTGAAAGAGGATGTGGCATCCTTACCCCCCAGCGATCATAGGCTTGTACCTCGATTTCAGAGGGGGTCAGGTGCAGGAGTTTGGAAGCAGCTTGACCTGTAGCAGAACCACTTAGCTGAATGCAAGTCACAGCTTGTTGCTGGGATGAAGCGTCACCACCTTCCCTGACGTTTTCTTCTCCCCTTGCAGGAGAATACTGTGAGGTGAACGCGCGCTCCGGCCGCTGTGCTCCAGGGGTGTGTAAGAACGGAGGAACCTGCGTGAACCTACTGATCGGGGGCTTCAAGTGTGAGTGCCCCCCGGGCGAGTACGAGCGGCCGTACTGCGAGATGACCACCAGGAGCTTCCCCCCGCAGTCCTTCATCACCTTCAAGGGGCTGCGGCAGCGCTTCCACTTCACTGTCTCCCTCATGTAAGTCCTGGGGGGGGAAGGGTTCTGTGGCTGGTGGCTTCTCACTTGGGCTTGGGGCTGCTTGTTACATACTGCCACCCACTAAAGACCTACCTGTGAAGGTCACTTGGAGGAGTTGTGACAGCGACTCCTGCAAGCAGGGCACAGGCATGTTATTGGAAAGTGTTTGATTTCTGCCCTGCTGAGGATGCTGCTGATTTGCTGACTCACAACCTTCCCCGTTGTAACACAGGGCAGTGGAGCGGGGAGAGGGGACAGCACGACCTTTCCAGCCACCTCTCAGCAGCCCTCAGCTGCAGAAGTGCTGGGGTGGGTGCTGGGTTTGACACTTTTCCTAGCTGCGTCTCTGGCCTCCCAACTTTCAGACTGGCTGCAGAACCAATCCATTTGTGCTGTGCTTGCTTGGCAGTGCTCTTCCTGTCTCCTGTTTCCCAGCCTGTGAGAGGACCTGGGCATGTCAAGTCCTGGCTAAGCACAGGCTGATTCTTCTCAGCTCCTTGCTCTCTGTTGGTTTCCAGCCTTGGACTGGAGACAACCCCAACTCATCCGACATTCACACCCAGGTCCTGCTGCTGGCCCCATCCCAGCTGCCAGGCACAAGCAGTCTCATCCCCATCCCATCTGCCCTGTTGTCCCCATGTTGGGCAGTCTTCTGGCCTATCTGCCACTTTTTCCCTGGGGGAACTCTCTGGGAGGCAAAGAAGAGTAATGATACTAGCCATACTGTGTGGGCCAGGGGTCTCCCTCCCCTGAGAAAAATCCCTCTTTTGGAGAAGACATCTTGGGTCAAGTATAGGGCTTGCCTGGTGTGGAGACAGAGCTCCAGGTGCACGCATGCCTTTTCTCTGGAGAGGGAGTGGGTTTGCAGCTTTCCCATGGTTTAGCTGGTCAGGATTGACCTTTGATTTTCCCTCACAGTTGACTGTGAGTAAACAGCACAAAATGTGTTAGTCCTGACCCCAAAGGGCAGGGCTGGGGATTTGTTAAGAGGTACAACAGCAGCTGCAAGGACAGACGTGTTTGTGTGTCTGTCCAGAGAAAGTTCTCAGGGAGGACACCTTCAGGCACATGTCCCATCCAGCACCCAGCCGTTACCTGGTGTTTTACATCTCTCAGGAGCCAGGCTGCTTCTTTCTAGCATATTTTTCAGTACTGTCCTTTAGCGTAGTTTACTTTCCTGAACTAAGATGCCAGAGAAACTTCTCCTGTAATACTTCTGTTAATATAGACAAGTAATACCCTATTCATGGAAACACTCAAGGCCAGGTGGGTGGGTGGGGTGGGACTTTGAGTAAACTGGTCTAGTGGAAAGTGTCCCTGCCCACGGCAGGGTGTTTGGAACTAGATGATCTTTAAGGTCGCTTCCAACCCAAACCATTCTATCATTTTATGATTCTATCATTTTATCTTTCTTCTGCCTTAAGCCTAAAACCTGAAATTTTATGAAATCTTGCTATTTTGGTTAAATCAGAAAGCACAGACATGGTTTGCACATAAGCCAAGCCAAGGGAGAGTTGTGCCTGTGAAGGTTGTTTTAGATCCATCAGAGCTAAGTACACAAGAAAACTGAGGAGCAAAAGGCTCTGTTGGACTTGTCAGACCCAACAGTGAGTGCAAACAAAGGAGCAGTCTGGGCTGGCTGCCAGCATGAATTGCCTGCAGTACCCTTGACTTGCCTTCTCAGCCATGAGGTGTCATTTTTCAGGCTTTCAGGAAGAGATCTTTGACATTTAGGGTACTTCAAGTTAAAGTGACTCAAATACTCTGTGTAGAGGTTATTGAGAAATAGCAAACTAGTGTACCAAGGTAGGGCTTACACCAGGTTTTCTTCACCATCTTTGGAACCACAATGGCCTACTTAGTCATGAGCTAAACACTACTTAGTCCACTCAGTGTGATTATAAGAAGTCTAGACCATCACGGGGTTCATCCCACACTTTCTGGGATAGCAACACATTTAGCTTTTCATACCAGAAGTTCACTTCTCTTTGGCTTTTATTATCCTTCAGTGCAAGTGGAAAATATTATGTGAGGATAAGTAAGAATCAGCAGTTTGACTGGATGGTGATTTGCCATTACATATTTTTTGGTTAGGAGTGTTTGTAAAATCCCAAGGTGTCTAGCTTCCCTCAGCCTCAAATGACTCATGACCCATTCGTTGCAAAGAGCAGGATGTTTGCATTGTTCAATCTCATAACTAAAATGCGATTTTTTTTTTAATAAGTATTTAGGTTACTGACCAGGCACGTCTTTCTGCTCCTAACATTATACATCTTCCTTGCTTAATTCCAACACTTAGTACTCCTTCACTCCAAGAGACACTGTCAGTGGGGAGGTTTTCTCATTATTTATTCAAAATTGTGTAAGACCTTGTCTTTTGTTTCCTACATTGTGGCATTAAAAATATCCCTTCTATTAAAAACCAGTATCTTTCCCTAGCCAGACAAGTTCAAAAGCAGCAGTGCTTTAACCATGAGTATGACACAAAATATGGAACTGAGCACAGAGTGAAGAAATATACAAAATAGCTTAATAATTTAAAAGTTTAATAAATAATATTTTCTTACTTAAAATTATTGTAGAGAATTGTGACCATATGAGAAAAATATGTTTAAACAGAACTAAGGTTCCTGTTTTTGCTAATCAGATTAAATCTTTCCGCCACTGAAGAAGCATCAGTAATATTATTCCCATTTCCTTTGCTCATATATCTTCTGGATAGATCTAATCAAAATATTTTGATGATGCAGTTATCCCTGGAAAAATACAGTCTTGGGAAATGTTTTACAGAAACTGCGTTCTTTTGGATGAGATGTTTGATGGTGAAAAGTGAAAACTAAATCCATGTTTTGATAATATTGAAATATTTCAATGGTATTGTGGTAATTAGTTTAGTTTGCCTTTTACTTGTATAATATTATGTTGAGCAAATTCAGAAATAAATATGTATAACAAAACTGATTAAAAGTAATCAAACCAGTAATATAATATTTTGATGGACTATAACACATATTCTTTGAAATTTGTATTTTACTGGAATGTCAAAATTTTGATTTCTGTTTTTTGAACCACAACAACTAATTGTCCTTCAAAAATATTAAAAAATCTATGAATAAAATTTCCCATTTTCATGTAGCTCAAATTCCAAAAGGTCTCTATTCAATGTGATCCACAACATACATATGTCTGACAAACAACTTTTGTTAAAAATGTTCTTTGGCTTTGAAAATTTTATTTCAAATACCAGACCACCCTGATATTCTAAAGTACTGCTTGTTTCACATTCTCTGACTGCAGGTTTTGTTGCTTCACATGAGAGTCTTGCTAGTAGATGTGATGTGACAGGTACAAGAGTAATTTCTTCTGTCTGTGGCAGTTTTCATTAGCTGTGCTCAGCATTTGATTCATTTGTAGGAAAAGTGGGTTAATTTAAATCAGGCATATTTCCTGAAGTTCAAGATACAAAATCAGATTACGCTGCCATTGGGAAACACAAGAAATTCCCATGGTTTCTCTCTTTATCTAATATTAATTTTTATAAGAATGTGTATATAAAGTGTAATATTTTTTTTTGCATTTCTAAGTAGATGAAAGCTGTGTTCAACTCTCCATAAATATTGATTCAATTAAAAATTATAAAATACTCACAACATGCAGAAATTTGCAAAAAAATGTTCTGTGCTGACAACCGCCCCCCTGCCCCGTAAACTGGCTTTTTTAAAAGTGAGGTTGCCCCTTTTTCTGCAAGAAAGGTGTGATGCATCCCATATTAGAAGCATAAGAAAAATAAAACCAAAAAACACCCATTGGTGCTGATTTAGTGGACTCATTTAAGTGTTTATTTTCCTTCCTCCAATTGGCTGACCTGTTGATTGATGAACCCTGATTGTCTACATGGTGTTATTAACGTAACTCTTATCTTTCTTTCCCCTTGCCTCCTCATCAGGATTTTTTAATCAGTTGATGACTCTCCTTGTACCTTGTAGCATTTAGACAGCAAGCAGGCAGCAAGTATCCCTCCTTTGATGTGAAAATGCTGTCTGGCTTTTGGACTGTTTGCAGAGTGCAGTAAGTGCTACTGTTTGGCGAGGGTCAGATACTGGCGCCGCATCTTGTGTCTGCCTAATTTTAGCCCTTGTGAGGGTCAGCATCCATAGCAGATCTCTGAAGAGTGGATCTCTGTAATTTCCATCTTACTTGCCTTGTTGATTGTGAAAGAGTAGACTTATCCTGTGGCTGACTCTTCAATTTTACCATTTTCTGTCTAAGAGAGGTTCAAAGGTTTGTTTATCTGCTAAACACAATGCCATCTTTCTCCTGGGTGACTTTTCTGTCAGTCTTTAATCCATAAGCTGTTAAGCATGAACTAACCCTCTGTCTCTGTTCTAGGTTTGCAACCAGGGAGAGGAACGCTCTCCTCCTCTACAATGGGCGTTTCAATGAGAAGCACGACTTCATTGCCTTGGAGATCATTGAGGAGCAGATCCAGCTCACCTTCTCTGCAGGTGAGGTCTCGCTCGAGTTGAGTGTTTCTGCTTGTGGTCAGGAGATCCTCTCAAGCTGTTTGGAAATGCACTTCACTGATTTTATATGGCTATTTGCTGCCTCATTAATTTACTGGCTGATACTGCACAGTGAACAACTGGTGCCGGGTGTTGCAAAGTACTCCAGATTGTAATGGTTTGTGGTGGCTACACTTGCTGTCGTAGGGAGGAGCTTGTCAACATATCAGTTATAAAACCCAGAGTTTATGACTACTATAAAAGATTGGCACTCGCCTGAATGTTGGCCTCCAAGCCAGTGTTTGCTTAAATGAGACTTCATTTCACCACACTGTGATAAATGTTGTGTGTTTATGTATTTTTACACTACACCATCAGTGAAACATAGGTGCAATAAATGTTATCTACAAAATCCACACCAGCCAAAGGAAAAGCTAGCAAAGTAAAAACTGCCTGCCATTCATTAGGGATTGGTGAGGAGCACTGCTGTTGCTGGAATGCACTTCTGCACTGGAGAAGTGCCTCCTCTTGGAAGAAGTCATAAACAACAACAAATTTAAGAGAACTTAGCTGCCCTCTCATTGTTATGGTGTCCTAACAAACAATAAATGGAGGCTTTGACATTTGCTGTCTTTCTGCACTAGGACTAAGCCAGCATCTTCCTGTGCTGTGGGAGAAGAAAGAGGGCAAGGCCAACAAGCAAAGCTCAGAGTGGCCACATATCCTGTCACCATGGCCTTCCCCCAGGGTAGAGATTTCCTTCAGAAAACCAGCCCTTGCAGTAGCCAAGTTTTTCCTGACGAAAGTGTGATCAGAACAAACTGACCATACCAGCCTCAAAAGAGGGCTGTTTCTCAGGTTAAAAAAGCCCAAGTTTCATCCAGAATTTCATGCCCAGCTGTGCTAATTGCCATGACAAGAGATAACAGGGGAAGCTGGTTGCATGCTGCTATACAGTGTGGTTGAAGCTCATTGAAGCCATCAGGAATCACTCCCAGGACATCAGTAGGTTGAAGTCTATCTAGGTGGACCACTTGCATTCTTGCTTCAGCCCAGAAGCAGATCTGTGCATTCAGTGGCAAGGCTTTGGTGACTTTGTGAAATCTCAGCAGCCCAGACAACCTCTAGTTCTCACAGGTTTAGGGTATTTTTCCACTGAGACAGAAGCAAATACCTAAGAAGGGCTGTTGCCCTGTAAGTCAAGTGGAGTTACATGTAGGTCAAGTGAGACATTTGTGCCTCTGTAATGGCATGTAATTCAGGAAATAATCCTGCTATTTCCCACTATCTGTTTTCAGGATAGACATGCAGGCTCAAGTCCACTCCTGTTTTATTTTTGTGGAAGGTGAGAGATTGCAAGCAGTAAAGCCATAGAAGCAAAGCCACAGCCCACATTAGTGTTGCATTCATCACCAGTGGTGGCTGTGGCCTTCATACCCCATGGTAAATCCTGTGTGACCCCATCGATTTACCAGTGATGCTTAAGTGCATATGTGGGCCCTTTGGGTTGAAGATACACGGTTTCATTTCCCCTTTATTACCTCAAAATTATCCAAATTAGATTTTAAGACAGGTTTTTTGAATGGATTAGTGCAATGAAATAACATGCTGCAGTCAGAGAGATGTGCTTTCTCCTGTAGCTCTGCTCCACCTGTCTAAACTTGAACCAAATTGCTTGGAAGGTACCCTGAGGATGAATGGGAAAAAAATAAATTCTGCTTGCACTTATATGCATTTAAATGCAGAGGAACTCCTTTAAAATACATGAAACTAAATTTAGATTTGCACTGCTGCACCTGAGAACAGGTCTGGTCCTGTATGTTACAAATGGTATTTTCTTTGGAAGGAGAATGGTTTATGTTTCATAGTTTTAAGTGGCTTTTAACGAACAGTACAAGTTTTGGACACCTGATCTCTTTTACCTGTCGCAACAACTTTTTCACAGAAAGCAAAGCAAAAGGATTGCTGAACGGTGAGCTTCCTTATGCAGAAACTTGATAGCTGAATAAGAAGTCCGATTCTTAGCACAGGTTTTTTATCACTCGATAAAAAAACATCACAGAAGGATGTCATGCATGCTAAGCTGTAAATGTATTGTTTAAATAACAGAAATATATAGGATGGGAGTTAAAGGAAAGTAGGGGATGCAGGGCTAATACTTCACACAGGAATGTGTTGCAAATAGAAAGTACATATTGTGAACTTTATTAGCTTATGGAGGGGAGTTACTTTTCCCGTCCTTTATTATGTAGAAAGTTCCAGCTGTTGAAGAAACAGACAAACAAACAACAACAACAAAAAATTCCCCCCAGAAACCCCACCCAAACCAAAGAAAGAGAAAGAAGAAAAAACCAGTCAAAAGCTAGCAATCCCTTCTCTGTGCCAGGCCTATTATGTACTTTCAACATGAATGTTTATTTTGCTGCTAGCTCAAAACAGATATGCCTAGTTACTGAGCTGGTTCTGCTGACTCAGTCCTGGCTTAAAAGCTTCAGCTTTACAATTGCAGTGGCAAAGACTGGCTTTCAAATTTAAATATTGAAAAGCTGCCAATAATTTCATTAATAACTGGTAAAATTTTGCTGGGATCGAGGTTACAGTGAGTTTTATACTAGAGTACTTTTGGATTTCACTTCCTCAGCTCTGTGAAGGGGTAGGCTTCCTTTCCTTGAGAAAATATCCCATCACAATGCTCATCATATTAAAAAAACCTCCAAGTGGTGCTTCTAGCAGAAATGTAGAAAAATTCATATACATTTTTTCCTTAGTTGATCACTTCAACAATATCTGTATCTACCCAATGCATCTGCTACTGTGTTCTGTGAAAGCTTGATAATAATACCACCATTCACTCGAGTTTGCCAGAAGCTAGTATTTGTGCACCAGAATAACTCCATGAAACTGGGGATATTTACTGTCTTGCAGGACAAAACTCCATATTCCTCTGTGATGAAGCAACATGGCTCCATCCTGTGCCCAACGAGAGTCTCTCTGTGTTTCTTGCAATGGTGGTGACTTATTTTTCCCTTCTTCCTGTTTTTCCAGGGGAAACAACCACTACGGTGGCACCGCTCATTCCAGGCGGGGTCAGCGATGGGCAGTGGCACTCGGTTCAGGTGCAGTACTACAATAAGGTAAGACTAATTGTGTTGGTGATAACTGTATTATTATGTGTGAAGTAATAGAGGAGTGGGTCATCTAGCCCTGAGGTGATGTATGCAGGTGACCTTGTTTGTTTAACCAGGCACAGTGATACAGCTCTGCACAAATGATACTGGTCTTGCTCACTTTGCCTGGATCAAAAATCCCCTTTGAAGGCTTTTGAGTTTTGATTCAGGAAGGCAAAACCAGACCTGATATGTCCTTTTCCAGAAGTACTACCAGGGAAACCCTCAGGTATTTGGAACTATTTTAGTTGTCAGTTCTTTAAACCCTCACAAATGTCAGTGTATCTAAAACAACTGTTTCACTGAATTGATCTGATTAAAGAATTGTGATATGCAGGACCCTTCAGACTAGTTAACCACAAACCACTAGTGTAGAATTTTCTGAAGCAAAGCAAAATTCTTCCCTGTAGCTGTGTAAAATGACAAGTTTAGATTGCACTAGCTTTTTTCCTCTGGTTTGGAAAAGGTGGTTATATAATAGTGGACACCTTTCAGTAATAAAGCACTGTCTTACTAAGCAACTTTTTTGTCTTCTATATAAAAAGATACACAAGAGGAATGCAAAAAGCATTGTTGCACACAGTTGATGGCACTGGTGGTGGACTCTGGGGTCCCTGTCCCACAGCTGCACCCTTGGTCACTGTAAGGAGCAGGTTCAGTCTGACTGAACCAAAAGGATTGCAGGGTCTCTGAGCAAAGCAGCCATTCCTTGATGAACCAGAAAGCAGGCTTTTAGAGTGTACAGTGTCACTACGGGCAGGTAGATGTCAGAGCTCTTCTATAAACTATAACAAAAATTAGAGAATTCGTTTAATGACTGAGAAGTGTTGCTTTTAAGTCTGACATGATAGCATTATGGGGGATCACATAAGGAAATAGAGGAGCATTGTTGGCTGTTAAAAAGGAAACAGGATACTGGTGTAGGAAGCTGAATGGAAGATGAAGGATTAATATGATCAGCAAGTTCTTTATTTTCCAGTGCTGCATCCTTTCATCATAGTTTGTGTGGCAGTTTGAATGGGAGGATTAAAATTGTCTTTTGACTCCCAGATAGGGTCTCCTAGCCTAAGGATATTTTGTCAATGAAATAAAAGCCTTTTTTATTACTTACTTTATATTTTAACAATAAAATTTTAAAATTTGCTTTATAATTTTTGTGCTGTATATACTTAATATTCTCTCTACTCTCTGGAGCCCAGAAGTGAACCTTGGCGTGTTGCCATGTGTACATCTGTGGACATTGTGAGGCTTTTCCTTAAAATCTGCAGCATGCTATGTTTCTTTGTCTTCATGTTTCATAGTGGATCACTTCAGCAGAGAGAATGACACTCGCTGAGGCAGTGAAGGGACACTCCAGCTTTCAGGCTCCTGGGCAGAGCTGCAGGGACAGCCTCTGGAGCAGCTCCTTGAAGAGATAAGGGGCCTGAGCAGCCCCCACAACACTCTTTAAAAGGCAAAGAGATCTGACAGAGATGTTAAAAATAGATTCCTGCCTCATTTTCAGGGCTTGCTGTGGTTCAAACAGACTGGTGGGTGAGCCGTGTAAGCAGCTGGTGTTTTTTCATTGTTAACACGTGCACCCTGTCACCATTTTCTTCTTCTGCCCCAGTTTTTTGAAGTGAAATGAGCCAGCCTCCACTGAATGGGAGGAAACTCAGGGCAGAGAGGGAGAGCAGAGGGAAACACCAGGAAACACCTCTGACTTCACTGCCTTTGCCTCTCCAATGACATGAAAGTGATGAAAAGCAGGGTCACTGTGTAGAAAGCAGCATCATGCCCTTTGCTATCTGTGTGAGAGACTGAGGTCATCACCTTCCCCTTAGCAGTATTTATTCCAGAATGGTTAAATTTGGGCTGGACGGAGGAGCTCACAATATTAAGTAAATGGCACAAGTAGGATATTCTGGCCAGTGTGTATTTAGCATGCTCTCAAGACTTCCCAGCATGCCTGAGAATTGCATATTTTGCATCAGTTCTCCAGCAGTGAAAGGAGCGGGCGTCCCCAGGCAGTGGCAGCTGGAGGCAGCTCTGCAGTCCTGCCCGATGGGCTGCCCCCACACCCTGCCCCAGGGTTAAGCCTTCGCCTAGGCTGGTATTTGTTTGTAAAGCAGTTTCTTGGCTACTTCATGTTTTAACAAAGCTGGAAGTAAAGTCCTTGTGAGGAGGTTGAAAAGACAGAGATAATTTAAGGATTTGAGTTGTGCCAAGATAAATGGGATGCTGTGTCTCGACTTGACGCAGCTGAGATGTCTGAATAACAGAATACCAAAAACTCATGAGTTTGCTTAAATTATGCACGCGTGTTATTTTGAAGGTACTGCATCCTTCTGCTCTTTCCAAAATATTACAGTAGTGTCAGGTCATCATCCCACCACTACTCGGCCCCCTTGTTCTGCTCAGACACTGCACAGCCTTTAGGAGCAGGCAGAGCTCTACTGAGCTCTCTCCTTCCTCCTTGGCTCCAGCTCATGTTTGATCCCTACCCCCAGCCCCTTCCAGACTCTCTTTCCTCCTGTCTGCCTCTGTCTCGCTCAGGCGTTTTACAGCAGCACCCTGTCCCTGGCAGCAGGGCCATGGGAGTTATCTCTACCAGTAACACTGGGGGGCTCCTTGACCCTTCTTCCGTTCTGCTGTTTGCCTGGGATGCTTCTGGTCTTTGCTTCTTTTTAGACTTCTCTTCCCAATGTTGTCCCCGGCAAATGCATAATCATCATCCCACATACGCATAGAGATCCATTTTATTCATTTGCCTGTCTTGCATTAAAAAGCCCTTAAAGAGTTATTTATACCTGTGCTTTCCTACCCCTCAGACATGTTGAGTTTCATCTTCCATCTGCCTTTTGCTCCACCAGCATGTTTTCTTTATTTAATAAATATGATTACCTTTATCCATTAATCAGTCCATTCTTTTGTCACCTCTGTGCTTATTTTGCACAGCAAAAGCCATACAGACTTTCTGAATTTTTCTTATTACTCACAATCCTACAGCTGAGTGCTGCCTGGCTGCTTGTCCTGCTACTGGGGTCATTGCAGATGTGCCTGTCCTTTTCCTGCCCACCACTGTGTCCTCAGGTAGTGACAAGCTTCTTCAAGCTGTACCCTTTCCTCCTGCCATGGAAAGTGAGACAAGTGGTGGTGCAGGTTGAAATAAACAGTGATTCAAAAATTTCCTGTTGTGCTCACAACAAGCGTTTGGGATCAGGTACTGTCCTAGCTTCATCTTTCTTTCTTAGTTCCTCTAATTGTAAAACTTCTTTAAAATACCTTATTTAAAACTAAGCTGGAAACTGTTCAGTTTATTTTCTTCTTTCCACACTTGTATAGCATCTAGCAAGAAAAAAAAGGGTTTAGTCTTCTTTGGAGCTTTCAGATAATGCTCTAATTCACCCAAAGAGTATTAGATTTTATCAAAGCCCAATTTAATTTTTCATCTGTAGTTTTTGAGGAGAATGGCTAACAGGCTCTGATACATAATCTAAATCACTTCAGTCCAAAGCAAGTTTTTGTAGATGACTTTTCACAGCTATGAAAGCCTTTGCTGCAACGTGAGATGACCATGGTCAGACACAAACAAAAGCTGAGTGGATTTTGGCACTTGCAGCTCCATGGACAGTATTTGGCTCACCATCTAGGAGTGGGTGATTTGGATGCAGATGGCAACTCTGGTGGGAAACTCCAGCAGCAGCTATTTTCTTAATACGCACAGTTCTGCAGCATCCTGGTGCTATGCAAAGTCACCCTGTGCAAATTCAGTTTGTTAATAACTATAATGAAACAAGAAATAAGTGTAGAAATGACTCCTGTAAATTATTTATTGAACTCAGCTCAGAAGTGATGTGCTTGGTAATGTTTATTTTTAGTGTTGTTAAAAAAATGATGGTTTAGAATTAAATGCATACCATGAAGGTGCCCTGCTGCTTAGGGGCAAACATTGGAGCCTCATCAATAAAAGGTGAGTCCAGAGCCAGCTTTGCTCCACTGTGTTTGCAGAGAGGCATCAAACCACTCTCTGTCAGCTCAAGTATTTGATGCATTCTTACAAATCCTGGTATGTGTGAGCACTGTAAAACATTGCAGTAAGGAAATGGATTGTAGCAGAGAAGACAGGGTAGCAATGTTGTTTCATTTACCATGTAGTGATGGAAATGGATGCTCCCTACATTGGAGGAAACCAGCTGACACACTGGGTTTCAGTGGAAGCGCCTAAGGGAAGCACATGAAACTTGTACTAAGTAAGTGTTGGCTCTGTATTGAATTTCTGAAAGCGAAAACACCAAGGGGGAAGAATTGGAAGTTATAAGAGAGCAGAAGTGAACTAGGAGTGTTTTATAACCATTCTCTAGTTTCAGTTATAGATTAGAAGTCTCTTGGCTTCCCTGTAGCAAAGTATCAGTTTACCTGTTACTTGCCATTACAGATGTTTGCTGCCAGTGAGGGGAAGACAGGGAGGAAAGCTACTCACAGACGCTGATAGCTCAAACACATTACTTTCTGGGATCCTGATCTTGCAGCCGTTAAAATCAGTGGGAGGTATTGAATTAAAGGTGACCTGTGTGTGACCTGCTTTCTCAGGAGGTATATAAGAAATTTAGGAGAAACAGGATTTTAAAAATTATTTTGGAGGGAAGAGTGGGAGAAGGGGAAGACTTCAGCCTGACAAATAAAACTGACAAAAAGTAGTAGAAACAACCTGCTGCTTGTTCACGGGGTAGCTGATGTTAGGGGCAGCAGCAATGTGAGCTGCAATAGTTGCCTCATAAATGTACTTCCTTTCCACACAGTGAGAATATAGTCATCCTCTGATGGAGTTTGGTCCTCATCCTTTGACTCTCCTGAGCCTGCCAGCATGAGTGACAGGCAGTAGCCATACTTGTTTGGAATAAGAGTGAACCCATATTTGATGATAATAATGCTCAGTACCAATGGTATCATATAAACTATTTGTCATTCATTGCACATACAGGATCGTGTATGATTGTTGGCAGTGCTTGGGGCAGGAGACTTTCCTGAGCCCAGTAGTTTTTAACTGAGTGAAAACTTCAAGCCACTCTCCCAAACTTCTGATAGAAGTGCAATTTTGTTCAGAATTTGAGATATGCCATCAAACTTATGTTAATGTTTTACCTGACTCATTACCTCAGGGTAGAATTCATCATTTGGCACAACATGAAAATGTTTTGCGTATGGACATGTTCCTTTAATTATAGGGGGCATGTACATGTATATTTATATGCTCTGTATCTTATGTGTTACTTATACATATATGACATCAAAGTTGCTTAAGGACGTTACTTTTCTGTAGGCAGAAGGTCCTTGTGCATCTATTTAAGGTAGCACAGGACAATTTTACCTCAATGACAAAGCCTGAGGAGAGCAGAGAGGCACAAGCTATCGCTGAGTGCCTGATGTGCAGTGCAGTAATTCTGGGGAACAGCATGAACAAAGCCCTGAATGACTCACAGAATGACTCACAAAAGTAACAACTGCAAGACCAGGCAGTGTGTGTGTGTGGGATCCTCTTCCATGGTCAGGAGGTGTAAAATGATGGGTGACTTGAAGAGTTTCTCCACTGTACTAGTCTCTTGAGCCTGCAGTCTCCTAGGCTGAGACATTCAGGACAAATACTACTCTTTTTCCATAACTGGGATAGGTTTCTTCTCGTATCTGGTAATCGATAGTAAGCTGCACTCCTTCCTTGCATGTCTTCAGACTGAAGAGTGCCATGGTTGTTCTTTCGGATATTTGACTGTCTTGGGAATAGCCCACCCTTTCAGAGCAGTTATAGTTAGCAGAGACCTGCTGATTTCCATCTCCATGCTTTTCGCACCCAGCAGAAGCCAGACCTACACTTTGCCTGAAGACAACTGCTAGAGAAAACAGGCAAATTCTTCAGTTAGAGATAAACCTGAAAGAAGTGAGGGCTGCTTAGGGTTGATCTTTGGTGTGTTGTGAATTCGAAGCACAGGAGGTGCATTGCTTTCAGTTAGACTGATATATGCATTCAAAAATCTCCTGTCTGTGGTAAATAATGGTTTCTATTCAGTTAACTGACCTTCATTTGGGGCAAGCTGTGGCTTGAGTATCACCAAAGACTGAGCTAATACTGTAGAGATTTAGCTCTCAGCCCATTCGTGCACTAGAATTTGCCAGTAGCTTCACTTCCCGGGGAGGTTTTATCCCTCATCCACTGGCTGAAAGCTGTTTCCAGGTGCCAAATACCCTCTATTTCAGTGCCAAGTCCTGCACTGTAATTTATTTTCCATACCTCAGATGCATGCTGCAGCTCTCCCCTTGTGCTTGCTCCACCAGGGAGTGAGTGGGCGGGAAGGAGGCTTTCTCCCTCTCCTGTGGGTTCCTGGGCCAAAGCTGATCTTGAAGGGTTATTCACCCATGCCTGTACAGCTGTGCTGTGGCGCCAGCAGACTTTGTTTTTTGAAGTGCGCATCCACAAATCCTGCATGCCGTGGATCACTAGTAGTGCCCACAGACTGGCTGTTGATGCCAGGGGTAGCAATATGTATGGGCAAAACCAACCAACTCTGTATCTGGAACACCTCAGTGAGCCCCTTTACTTGTGTGACCTGAGTGGTGGCTCCCCAGCACTGTGGGACAGAGGCTGTGTGCCTTGCTTTGCTCCAGTTGGAGCTACAGGCAGCTGAGGGTCTTGAGAATGATGTGGGTTTGGGACTGCTGCCAGCTCAGGTAGACTTGAAGTGGAAGCAAGGGCACAGTCATGGAGGAAAAGTCAGGGAAAAAAAAGCAACCCCAGGCCAGGTCAGGGCTTCATTTGATGCTGTTCCTGTAGCTAGGCAGGCAATATTGTGGTCAGAAAGAAGAATGTCATATGGAAGCTTTATGAATACAGATGTCCCAAGAGGCATAAATTCAAGATATACCTGAAGATGGTATCTGTCGATGCTCTCACTGTTAAAATAAAATAAAAACCACCTGCAGGTCTGTTCTGAACCACCCACCTCCACTCCATGCACACTCTTCATCTCCGTGTGCAATTTTTGTCATGCCCAAGTGTACTGATTTTGTCTGGAGTAGAGTTGACTTTCCTCACAGTAGCTAGTATGGGCTATGTTTTGGATTTGTGCTGAAAGCAGTGTTGATAACATAGGGATGTTTTCATTACTGCTGAGCAGTGCTTGCACTGCTCGTCCCTTTCTGCTCCTCAGACTGCCCACCAGCAAGGAGGCTGGTGGTGCAAAGGGAGTTGGGAGGGGATGCAGCTGACTCCAGCTGACCTGAGGGGTACCCCATGACTGAAGGGCAGAAGAGGGAAGGGGTGGATGTGCACAGTGATGGCATTTATCTTCCCAAGTCACTGTTACACATGATGGAGCCTTGTTTTCCTGTGTATGCAGCTTTTGCTTTGCGTACTAAACTGTCTTTATCTCAATCCACAAGTTTTTTTTACTTTTACTCTTCTGATTCTCTTCCCCATCCTGTTGTGGGGAAAGTGAGCAAACAGCTGTGTGTTCTTCAGGCTTAGCTGCTTGCTGGGGTTAAACCATGACACTAAGCAAGGAAGAAGCACTTTGCAACAGGCCTGGCATTCAGCAGCTTCAGGATAAAGACTTTCTATAATGAACAGGAGGAAAGGCCTTAAAATAAAAAATGCAGTATTTTCCTGACAAGCTTGGATATGTAAAGGGAAGGTTATTGGGGTTTGAGTTTGTTGAGTTTTTACATTTTGGGATCGGGGAGAGGGCATCCCCCTGTTTTCTAAATTAAGCAGAAATATCAGCCAGTTTCTTTGCTTGACTTGTCTGCACAGGCACCTCCCAGATCCCTAGGCCAGTGACAGCTTCTGGTGTAGCAAAAGGAAAAGGCAGGTAAACATACAGACTTGTCAGAGAGACCACTGAGCTCCCAAGGGAGACATGAGTATGGAAGCAGCAGCCTCAGGAAGCAGGAATGGAGAGCATGCAGCAGCCACCAGGGCCCATCTGCAGGTGCCATGTGTCCTACTGGAGCATGCCTGGCTCATATGAGCACCTGCTTTGGCTGACTGCATAAGCTCTTGGGTTCAGTCTTGTAAGACCCCTGCATTTTCTCATACTCTTACGGATGCTATGTCTGTTGCTCGTTAGTGGAAACATCTTTAGGATTATCTTTATAGCAAATCTCTAACATTCATCACTGCCTTGTTTTACTAGAGCCTCTGTTTTGATTCTGGAAGCCTGTGTCACACAACTGCCTAACAGTGGCCAGAGGCAGAGCACAGCTGAAAGACTTGAGGATGCGTATAAAAAACTTCCCTTTTAAAAGGTCAGGTCCACCCCTGTTCTCCCACCCAAGAGCCATTTAGGACCACATTTCACACAGCCACATGTCACTGGAGTGCTGACAGAGCCATACCCTAAAATCCAGGATCTACAGGGCTGTGAGCTGCTGCAGTTGTGGGCTTCTGGAAGCTTGGTGGCCACTTGTGATCCCCTATCATGGACAGGCAGGATGTGCCCTTTAATGCAGGGGCACAAGCACAAATGGCACAGGCAGTCACAGCCTGTGGGAGTGGTGCTGGTCTGTGTTGGAGAGGTTAATGTAGCACTTTGTTTTGAATAGGATGGGCTGAGTACAACAACCTCTGAAGGTCTGCTGCAGAGACAAGCACAAACCCTGTTGGCTACAATACATGTGCCCCTGCACCAGGTGCCTGTGGAGCTGACAGGTTATCTCACTTCCTTCTGAAAACACAGACCCTGTCTGATGATGGCAAATTCATCTGTTATGGAAATATATTCTGTATTCAGGACTGACAATTGATTTTGCTACTTTGCCTTAGAAAAGAAAAGCAGATATCAATGTTGTAGTTAAACTCAGATGGGGACAACTGTGCCAGAAGTCACGGATGACACTGATTGCTGCTTTCTTTCCTATAAAGAGAACTAATTCTTGTTAGAAGTTCTGGTTTCTCAGTGCCCTGTTCCCTCAGGACCAACAGGCAAACAGGAGCATCATGCACTGGCTCAGCACTGTGCCACCCCAGCACTGGGCTGCGCCTGGGGTGGGAGGCTCCATTCCAGCACAAACACCTTGTTTGCTCAGCTCTTGGTCTCCCTGCTGAGCCTGCCAAGGAGGCTGCCAGCGCTGTGGGTGATTTATGAGGCAGGCACAGGCCTGCAGCTGAATAGGGATTGCCAGCTCCTTGGAGAAGCGCCACATAGCTGCCACCAGCTAGGCATAACTTTTAGTCATTGGACCCAGGGTGAAAGATACTGCCCTCACGTATCCAGGACACCATCCAGTATCATTTACGTCTTAATCTGAATGGTCAGGAAAAGTGGTTGGCAATTAAATTCTTAGATAGGTATTAGGTATTACCCCTTGTGCTGGAGAGCACCTCTCACACCAGAGCAGGGGTCCCCAGCTGGGTACTGAGTTTTGTAACTTGGTTGAAAAAGATAGACCCCAACAGAAGTCAAATAACTGGAAATGCAATTAATAATAAGGCCTGGGTATGACTTGTGCAAATGTCTATCACTGGTGACATCTGAGCAGATGTAATTGTGATCTGAGGGAGAACTCATGAAGTTAATCCTCATGGTGGCTTCCAGACTAATTTGTTAAGGGATTGAGGGAGATTTTCTAAATAAACAATACACTTGTTGAAGATTATGGTAATGCCACTGTTGATCAGATGTGGGCCCTGCCAGAGTTTGGATTTTGCTGGCTCAGATTGACTTGCTGTGTTTACAGCATCTGCGTTCAATGCAGACCTGCTCCAGCATTGCTTGGCATTGTCTGATAAAGAAAAATGCGGAACAGTAATTGCAACTGTCAAGCAAACACTGCGGGTGGGGAGGTACTGGAAATACTGAAGCATCGTTCAATTAGGAGCAGTCTAATTCTCTGGGCATATTTTTCCAGGAAGAAATAGAATTTTGTGGCATTTCCAAACTTAAATTCATAATATTTCTAAGAAATGCCAATAGAGCTTTTAAAGTCTCTC
The DNA here is from genome assembly GCA_013396755.1 of Sclerurus mexicanus. Classification (NCBI taxonomy): domain Eukaryota; kingdom Metazoa; phylum Chordata; class Aves; order Passeriformes; family Furnariidae; genus Sclerurus; species Sclerurus mexicanus. The sequence goes on along the minus strand of VWZF01000016.1, from coordinate 98,246 downwards.
TCAAGTGTGCAAGGCGGAAAGCATAATACAGTTTAATGGTTCTTCTTAAAATAAACCACATATTTTACTTAAGATTTAGCCATATTTCTTCCAATTTTATCATTTCCTTGTCATCTATCTCATTGTGAATATTTAACAGTGAAATGTACATGCAGGCACCTAGAGGTCCATGGTGTTACAGTAAGGAGGAGGTTGTGAACGGCGCTAACTTCCAGCAGAGTGTGTGGATGGTGAACTTCACCAGATCATCAGTTTGTGCTGGATGCTTTTCCTTCTATGGCATTTTCATGGCATCAAAAGTTCTGCCATTACTTAAGCATGGGAAAGCTTGCAGGACACCAGAACCACAGGGAGCGTAACCACAGTCAATTCATTAGCTCTAGTTTTGAGGACTTAGCTGCACTTACCTGTGTAAGTGCAGGGCCTCTTCTTCACAGAGAGTTACTGTGATTTCTTCACTTACACAAGGAAGAAAAGCAATTCAAGTGAAAAAGTCACTTTCTTTACTAGCCACAACCAAAATTTTTAAGCAGCATCCTGAGAGACTTGCGTGTTTAATTTACTTTTCAGTAAAGGTCAAGGAATTTTGACTGGCTTACCAAGATGGTTAGCCAGAAGCAGGTTATGATAGTTTTTTCACAACTTTCTTAGAACAGAAGTTACTGTATCAGCAGATTATTGTGCTTTTGGTGGGCAGGCCTGTATACTGGTGAAGCATGTGGCAGGTAGTGCTGGAGACACGTGAGCAGGATGAGGGGATGAGGAATTTGTATCTGTGCATTCGTATTACTTATCTGTAATACGTATTTTTGGTACTAGTGGGCATGGCCATTTTAAAAAACCTACCAATTAAAATTACAAGCTGATAGAAGAAGGGAAATAGATTTTTCATTGCTGAATGCATATGAGCATTTTGCATTTAAAGTTCAAAATGTTTTTCTACTCAAACACATAAAATATGTTCCTTGTGTCTGAATGCAAAAGATGTCATTTCCCACATGCTCAGAACTCAATTCTTAAAATGCCATGAGAAAAGGTAATCTCAGAAAAAATAGTTCAGTTTGTGAGTAATTTCCTGGCTTTCTAGTTGATGATTCAGAGACTCACATCCTTGCTGAGGTCAAATTCGTCCTCTTCCACCCAAATCCAGAGGATCATCAATGAAAGTTCGAGTGTAGGTTAGACCATAGATTTGCTATATTGAAATGGAAAAATATAATATAATGATAATAATATGGTATACATAATGGACATTATAATTATTAGTGAAGGTGTATCATCTTCATGATGATCTGCCCACAGTTCTCATGGTCTTGCTATCCCTTGAAATCTTTAACTCAAGTCAGTATTCCCCTTTCTAAAGGAAAATTTTTGCTTGGGTGCAAGTCATGTTATTCAGCAGGACTCACTGGCTGGTGTTGTGTGATTATATAAAGCAGAAGACCGGTTACATGAAAACATGAATCCCTTCCATCCGTAGAATGTGGCAGAATTCTGTGAAAACCTATCTCCAACTCCAGTGTGTACTGTTGGAGGTGGGAAGCCTAGAGCTTAGTGTGGGAGAACAGAAACATTGCTGCACGTTTGCCCTGTTCATACCCTCTTCCATGCCATCTACCACTCCCTCAGTGGGACTTTGGTCTGGCCTGTGACAACCACTTACATTCCTAACATGTCCTGTAAAGCGCTGAAGGGCTGCCTGGCTAATATTTGCTTTTTCTTGGTCTTTCTTGAATGTGGTTGCAGAGCCCTTGCAGGTGTTAGTGGGTGTAAAGAGGTGGGCGGGTGGGCAGCTGAACTGCCCTTGCAGAACAGGCACATGTGAGCCTGGACTTTAAAAGCCCCTCCCTGCAATTCTACCGATATTTATTCATGTGGATTTCAATTAGTAGTAATTGGTTTTGTTGGGTTTTTTTGGTGTTTTTTCTGGTAGAGGGTAAGTGCAAAGTGATTGATATCTGGGAAAGGAAATCAGGATTTGGCTGTGGAGCGACATTCCATTGTCTTGACACAAAATAACAAATGACTCTAAATCTGTGTCTCGGGAAATTAAAGTGTAAAGCAGTGAAAGTCATTTGGAGGTCATTGAGATGTAAAGTGTGACCTGCTCCGCAGCCCTGAGTAGCTCAGCTCTCAGTGACAGCTTTGAGAAATCTCTCAGGCGACTGGAGAAGAGAGGGCAAGCTCGTACCCAGTCTAGTGCCTGGTTCTTTCTCTCCCCCGCCTGCTTTTGCAAGTGTTCTCACAGAGTTTGCAAACACCACCTGAAAATGCTGCTTATTGTGGTGATGATTTTATATGCAAACACTAACTTTTCAGAAATCAGCCACAGGGTTTTCACTCTGCAAGTGACAGTAGGGACCATGTCTTGTCAAAACCAGCCTGAGCCCCTGCTCTTTTGGAAGTTTCATTTTTGGCAAGCCTGCTCAATACTTACTCCTCTCACTTAAAAGGATTAACTTGTGTGCCCATTTTCAGCATTTACTGCCACTCTAGGTCTGTGCCCACCCCACACCTGAGCTGAGTGTCAGCTGTGTGTCTTTCCTCCTGGTGTGGGGGTCTCAGGTCACCCTGGGGAATCTGGCACCCAGTGGTGCTCCTTCAGCCCAGATTTGCTCAAGCCATTGGACAGCTCCATGCTGCAAATATCTTTGGACATTTAATGGCACCTCTCAAAATGGTGTTTTTCAGCTCTTTCTGAAGGCTGAGGAGATGCAAGGGACCTCCATGAGGGCTGGCAGAGTCTGAATGACCCTTGGCTCACCTTAAGGCCCTGAGGACAGTGCTTGAAGGCTATGCTGTGTAGCCCAGCCTGGCAAGGGCTTCTGCAAAGCCAGCAGAGTCATTGAAATGGTACCTCAGGAATTTGGTGCGAGTCCTTTGAAGTGCACTCTTATCTCCCTTTAATCATGCAGTAAATCTACAGTAGCTTGCTGATTTGCAGTAACTTTCCAGGTATTATGCATCTGTCTGTGTAGTGAGAGGAAGCAGCACTTTGCAATTACCTTGCAGTGCAAGGCTCTTCATGTACCTGAAGATCCTTGCATAGATCCATGGAGGCAGGGGGACATAGAAAAGCGTGGGGTTCCTGGATTTTATAGACCAAAAAGTGACTGCATTATCCACACTAAGCAGCAGTTTGCTTGGCAAGGTGTCACCAGGGATGCATCCAGAAGAAAGTTAGTTCCTGTGCGTAAGTGTCACATTGTGCTATTTCTAGGTATTTCTTGAACTCTAAGAGCAACAATATTTGCATCCTGGATGCAAAATTATGTTGTAAAACATACAAGTTTTATACAAAGCCAAAAATATTTGAGAATGGTACTTTGGCAGGTAGATAGGAACAAATGGCAAAGGGAGAAGGGTTTGTTGAACTGGGAGTGGACAGCATGTGAAGGAGAACAAGGATGTTCTTCCAGCATCTTTCATGTACTCTTCTCTCCCAGTTCCCCGAAGATGCCGGAAGAGCATCCTTGTTGGTGGAAGGGAGAGAGACAGCAAAATAATCAGAAAAAGGGTTCAGAGGGCAGGAGAGGTCAGGGAGAAGGCACATCAGCCACAGGGGCAGATCAGAGCGGAGGAATGGACTGCAGAGGAAGGACAAGGGCACCCATAGCAGCAGAGCACTGTGGTTAGTGGTGTCTCCCACACAGAAAGCTGAATGTCATCTTGAGAAGTGGGCATGGTATCTTGACAGCCAAAACAGGGCCTTCTTGTTCTATCACTGATTCAGCATCAAAGAGCTGAGAAGCATCTGGGAATACACATTTGAGGATAAAATTTCCATTTGCAGACAGGGAAAACTCATTCTTCCCATCAGCACTACAACAGCCCTTGACAAAATCAGTCAAAACTAAGAAAATACGCTTTGCAGTAGCTGGATGATATTTGTGAAGATACTGGTCACACTGTGTAGGCAAAGAGCCCATCTGGACACCGTGTCTCTGTGATCATGGCTTTTCACAGCCTCGCTGTGCCATTGGCCACATGTTGGGACAGGAGGACTGTTCCCATCTCTGCCCTAGCACTGAAAGAGGAGCAGCAACTCGAGGAGTGCCATTCACTGGTACCAGGTCTCATAGCTGTGCCGAAAGCCTTCTGCTTTGAATATCAAAGTTTAGCCTCTGGATGCAGCCCTGAGGGAGATAACACATCAGGCCAGTAAAACGAGCTTGACTTTGTGTTCCAGCCCGGATCCTGAGGACTGGTGTTGCAGGGCGTTTCTCTAGGAAAAGGAACTGGTCTGGTGACTTTTCAGGATTTGCATTTTTGACTCACTGATGGGAAGCTTTTTGGTTTTCCTTTTCACTGTCACAGGCTCTCATGTGTCTGTACAGACTTCAGCCAAGTTTGTATAAAGAAATGCCATTAAAATATTCAGTGAATAAAGGGGATACATACATCAAAGGAGTAAGGGGTTTATGTGAAATGATTTGTCCTGCCTTTCCCTGGTGACTAATCAGGATGTGTAAAAGATTCGCTGTTCTTCACACCCCCTGTTTGAAAGGTGCTCTGGAAATCTGCAGCAGGAAACTAAAAAACAAAGATTAACATTAGCGGTTTCACTAATCTGGCCTAATTTGGAGTTTCCCGATTGATCAGAGTGGTCTGCAAGTCCACGTTAAGCTTCTCCGGCATTTCCTAGTCTCTCCCGGGGATTGCAAGCATGGTGCTTTCCCTGTTTATTTTTAATTTTTTTCCCTGTTTATTTATTTATTTTCCTTGCGGGGGAGAGGGCTCCGGCAGCTTGCCCAGGGGAGACCGCCGCCGCCGTGGGCCCTTAATGAGCTTTTTGACCGCTGAAGCAGCACAGCATCGCCTGGGAATCGGAGGGGTCTCTGCCTGCCCGCGTCGGGCGGCAGCGCCGGGGCCGGCGGGTTAACGAGGGACCGGGGCGGCGGGCGCGGTGCCTAATGAGCGCTCGGGGGGCACCCCGGCGGCAGCATCCAGCGGGACCCGCTGCCACTCGCTCCGTTTTCCCCCATTATTACTGTATCTGGGAGCGCTAGAAAGCAAAGAGCCCCAAAGGGTATGAATTCGAGGCATTTTTCCACCCAGCGCTTGTGGGGGGCGGCGGGGGTCTGAACCAGCATAATAGCAATGCAGAGGAGAGCTTTTTTTGGTATTAAAGAAAAAAAAATAACTAGGAAACAGATTCTTTTTAACCTTTAACCACTCCAAGCAGCCAATAAATCATTAGCTACTGATTAACAAAAACAGAAGGGTGACTTATTGTCTGGTAAGCAAACTCTTGGAATGACTGAAAGGCTGGCACTGTCTGCAGGATGGCTTTTCTCCTTCCACATTTGCACTTACTAAAGACAAACAAGCCAAGCTCTGCATATTAAGCTATGCCATGCAAAGCATTTTCTAAAACGCTAACTATCTAAAGTAGATAGATTTCTAACGTGTACGGTGAGCTAAGCAAATGCATTATTTGCAATATGTGACATTCTGTCTGTCCCAAAAAACAGGTCTCCTCGTGTCAAGCATAGCGAGGTAGGTTGTGTCTCATCTGCAAGCGTTCCCAGTTTGTGTTCTCTAGGTTTTGGCCATACTTACAGTTTGCTTCTGAATCATCTCCTCAGCTCCTTCAAAAGACTTAATGGGGTGACTAAAGCAGGCGGAAGACCTTCTGGCTGAGATATGGGCTGGAGAGCACAGCATTCAGTCTGAGTTCAGGAAATATCCATGATGTTGGAACACTCTTTCCCGTGGCTGATCAAAACCACTCTCCCTCTTTCCATCTGTGAGAAAAGTCAAGTGGCTATTTTTTATCTAAGAGTGGAAGTTGGGAAAAAAGTGTTCTTGTGGAGGAAAAGTTTATGAGACCTTTGGAGAAGACTATTATCTTGCAGATTAACTAATAAAAAGGGTGAAATTCAGGAATCTGAGTGTCATCACTGCTGATTGACTAAACAAACATTTGCACTTTGCAGTATTACTATTACATGTGTGGTAGCTAGTCTGGTTTAGTTCAAAATAAATCTACTAAAGATTGGATTATTTGCTTAAACCTCTCCAACAACTTTGCATCCTGAGTTTTGGAAACAGTGGAATGTATAATGTAAAAATACAACAGTTAAGTATTTAAGACAAGCTTTCCATTGTCCATTAATCTGTGTGTCTTTTCCATTCACTGTGCATCGCTAGACCATCTGTGTCTTTAATAAGTAACTGTGTGGGCTCTCACAGTTTAAATATTTACTTTAACATAATAGAGAACCTAAATGAAACTGAGATACATGAAAATATCCATGTCTGATGTTTTAAGTGGAATGGGAGTGGATTTGTGCAGTAGATTTGAAAACTATAAGCAGATGTGTTTTGATGACCTTCTCTCCTCTATCTGGTCTCCGTTTATAAAACACAAGTTCACAGATTAAGCTTCTCAGGGTTTTTCATGCAGCTGGGAGAATCTACATGTGTTTCTTGCTGTTGAAGTCCAAACATTGCTCTGTTCTTGGGTTTCATGAAAATCAGATTTGGCATCACTGGTAAAATACCTCCATGGTGGTGTTCTCTCATTGCAACGTGAGAAAGTCACCACAGGTGGCCAAAGGGAGTTCCATATCCCTTTGCAGCTTGAGAAGGTCACTCCTCCAGGTCACCGCTGAGGACAGTAGATGAGTCTCACTGTTATCTCCTCTATGGTCAGAAAGGGAGCTGCAATTTTCAAAAGACATCCTGGGGGACTGTCATTCTTGTAGTTGCAGTCTGCCTGTGACTGTCTGGGCAAGGGTGAATATCATGGGTTAGACATGAGATTGGAGATTGTCACTCATAGATCAGAACCACTGATCTCCTTCATGAAAGCTCAGTGAGGCAAAGTTAAGTTTCATGCCATTCTTTAGAATTTTAGGTACTAATTGCCATCATTTCAGGTACATAAATGTGGTTCATCTTGTTTTACAGATAGAGAGAAAGGTACGTGGCTTCTGCTCTTACACATTGATCCTGTGACAGGACTGCTTCTTTTTCTTCTCCAAGTGACTCTGTATGTAATTGTAAGAGGAAAACATAAGAGTCAGTACAGCAAACAAAATTAATTTCAATATGGGATGCCCATCATATAATGGTGATAAAATACTGCAACAGTCATGGCTGGTTTTCTTCCTTTTCTTTTGAGTCCAGGAGTAATCCACTTCTTTCATAGTTTGTTTAAGGGAGACCAAGTTCTTTCTCTGGCACTGCTTGGTACCTCATCTTGCTACTCAGTTTTACAGCATGTGGTCTTTGAAGTTTGAATCCCAACCCCTTTCTGGGCAAGCACTAACTGAAAAGGCAGCCTTCAGCATTAGGCAGCGAAAGATAAATTTTCAGCCCCATGAGCAGGAACTCAGTTACATGACTTGCATTGCCATTAATGGGGGTCATGCTGGTAAATTCCTGTACACCACATTGCACATTTACTCATGAGTGCAGAATTGGCACAGCTAATGAAACTTGCCTTTCGTCTAGCATGGTCTTTCAGGAGATGAGTCTGACAGGCAGAAAGGACTGCTAAGTACCCAGATGAAAGTCTGGCTTTTAACTCCTTGAACATATTTCCAGAAAATAACAGTGTGAATTAATGCTGGTTAGTGTTAGCTGTTCCTACTGTTAGGGATCTGTCTTGCTCCAGTAGGATTTCATCGAGGCACAGATCATGCCCGAAATGTAAATCCTTGTGCTGTCACTTAGTGCTGGTAATTGACTTTTTTGTGCATTTTCCAAGTACTACTTACTTTTCCTTATTTTCTTTCAGACACAGGCCAGTCCTCTCCTAACACCAGCTTCTATCATCTTAAACAAATTAAGTTCTTTTTTATGATTTTCACCCCTGCTATTTTCCCAAAGTTGATCCCTGCTGTGTCTGAGCATTGCCTGGTGATTTTCAGCCTACACTGCTCATGGGCATCTTATATCCATCCCTTTGTTCTTCTACTGTGTCCATTGCAGTGATAGTGTCTTTTCATATCCAAGAGCCTTCCCCCGCCTTTATTTTACTACACTAAACGTGCCGAGTCCATTTTGCCTGTTTGGTAAGGTAAGCTTTGCATTGCTCTGGCTGCCATTTTGTGCACCTGCTGCAGTTGAAAGGTATTTTTAATGAAATCAGAATTGCCTACTGTTACCAATATTCAATACTCTATCCTGTTCAATGTTATGAAATTTCCCTAATATGCATCTGTGCAGCAACCCAGTGTTGTATTTTAATCTCATCATGGTTCCTAATTGTTTTGTAGCCAATTGGTAGGGTTTTTTCTTATTTTTTGTCATTTAGTGCTGACTGTCTCTGAGTCCACAAGAGTGATTCTTGTCATTAGATCCAGAGTTTCATGTTGTGGGATTAATTCTCTTTCCTGCATGCAACTGTTCAAAGTGATTCTTTTTTTAGTGCATGATGTTCTGAATATCCTTTGCATCACCACCAGCATATATTTTGTATTAATCAAAATATTGAATGAGGAAAATCCATTTAATGATTCAATTCTGAAGGAGCTCCTAACTTAGGCTTCCTCTGTTCCACTCTTTTATTTATTTCACATTATTTCAGTTTCAAAGCATTCCCTATGCTAGCTGTTGAGAAGATGAGTAGTGTGATATTTGCCACATATTTGGAGTCCTTGTCCCATAAAATCACTCAGAAAATCTCTCTTTCCTTTCCCAGCAACATATTCTTCTAGTTTGAGAAAAGCCGATTCTGTAAAAAATGAGCCTTTTAATGTGGTCAGAAAATCACTATGTGTCTCAACCAAGTATGGTCTGAACTGCCAGTACATTTCATTCACTGGAGTATTCCCTTTCTTCTTCATTGCCTTATGGTTCTGTGTGGTCATCAGAGCCGAAGAGATACCAGAGATCTGCACTGCAACGAACAGTCAACATCTAGAGAAACACTTTGCAGTTTCTGTGTTAAATAGAAGTAGAAAAAAATCAATTTTCCACTGCAGCTAGTGACTGTGAAGGAGCAGCTGCAAACTGCTGAGTCTCATCAGGTTGTAGTCGTGATTAACATTGGGCAGATACCTCCTGCTGTGAGAATAAATACCCAGCCTTTGTCAAGGCTCCCATGTAAGAAACAATAGATTATTTCAGTGAAGCACAAGAACATAAATGTTAATCGAATCATTCCTCTGAATGAATAGAAGTAGCACCCAGAATGTAAACATTTTAATATTGGAAGGGAAGGTCTGTCAGTTGGTTAATTTTTTATGTTATTTTTTCATTTACTTTGAAAAGCTGCTCACCAACGTTGCCATCATTGCATACAATAACATTTTCAGCACTGCAAATACGTATGCTTCCTGTCTTTCCAAGCTAGGCAGTGGCAAATTCCAGGGAGTATCGGAAAAAATAAAATCAGCCTTAATATCACTCAAGAGAGGTCAAAACCTTACACTGAGTAACTGCCAAACTATGTGATCACATTAGTTCTTGGTAGAGGAAATGGAACATACTTTCCAACTGGAATTGACACCAGGAAACATATTTTAAAAATGTTTTTATACATTGGGATAATTACCCTTAAAAATAAATTTGTGTCTCTTTAGAGATGATGAAAGTGGTTTTAAGTATTTTAACAAATTTGTGTGTGTATAACCGAAACAAAAAGACGTAATTTATCCTGTTACTGCTTCCTTGTTTGCTGTACAAATAAGGAGTTTAAGAAGGCAGTTGAGGAATACATGTTTTAAAGCAAGCATACAGCAAACTACAGTGTGATGCCCAGCCATCTTCATTTTCTTATGGTTGCAACTATTCTTTATTAATACATCATAAAATGTTTTGGCTTTCAGTTGTGTTGTGTGGTCAGATCCTGCAGACTTCCCTCGTGTAGGGTATCCCTTCACCTGCAGAGGAACAGCAGCAAAGCCAGTGGGAGTCAGCTCATTGCTTTTCTTGTACCAATACTGTCCTCAGACATCCTCCACCAGTGGTAGATGAGGACTCTCTAGCTCTATATGGACACTGAACTTGGAAATGGTTTTCTGGCAGAATTTGCTAGCTCTTCACTGAGGCTGCTATGCTACTGTTTATACATGCACCCTTTTTAAAAAGTCGTAATGCACTTCTCCACTAGACAAGTCTGTCTCTTGAGTTTCTGCACAGCAGATATCCTCTCCTGTCAGTCATGCTGGGAAACATCTCATCAGTTACAAAATCAGTGAAGGTGAAGAATGTGTTTGTGGTGGAGGCACAGAAGTTTGATGGTTGGGATTGAATTCTTGGTGGGCCGATAGGCTTTGCTGTCTGTTGGGGTCACTGAACTTCTCTAAGCGTTGGTAGGTGCTGAAGTGGGGAGAACAGCAACTTACAGCAGATGATTGGCAGAGTAAGACAGTAACAGGGAAGGTGTGAAGCTGGGTGTGATAATTCTAGTTTTGTGGCTCACATTCACCAGGGCATGTTGTGATTGAGTGGGCAGAAGTTTCCTACTGCCTGGGAGAAGCCAGAGATGAGGGAAAGACGGAATTTTTGTTACCACTCTAAAACACACTTTATTCCCATCTTTTATGCTGCACTGTCAGTGTCAGTCTGTGTGCCTGGACAAAAGGATCTGCATGAGCAAGCACAGATCTTTCCATTATTTTTGATTGTCCAGCTCCACAAGTCATTGTCTCTGTTCTCCTGTAACTAGAAACTGGGGACTTCTCAGACGGCTCAGCAATGGGCAGTGGGTTTTTGTGTGCTCCATCCTGTAGCTGGAACAAACAGGCTTCAACTAAGCTCCCTCCCAGTCATCAGACAACCTCTCACTACAGCCTTTACAGGGGCCTGAACTCAGTTTCTGGTACTCCTGACAGAGTACACCCATCAGAGAAAATTTGATTTAAGCCTTTAACTTTGCTTATAATATTACATCATTTTAGGGTTTTCATTCACTTGAGGTGAAGAGATGCAAAATTAGGATAATTTATTAGAGTTTATTATGCAGAAGTGAGAAAAAAAGCACATCTTTGAGGTTTTTCCTTGTCTAAATGCTGTGGGACAACTTCTCCTGTTCTGTTTACATATTCTATTTCTGTCCTCTTTGGGGGGCGTTAAGAAGTATGTTGTTGAGCTGACTGAACAAGCATTTAAATCCCATGTGTATGTAGCACTGTATGACATGTGCCATTTATTTTTTGAAGCCAAACATTGGCCGATTAGGAATTCCCCATGGGCCTTCTGGAGAGAAGGTGGCTGTGGTGACTGTGGATGACTGTGACACAGCAGTGGCTGTGCGCTTCGGGAGCCTCATTGGAAACTACACCTGTGCTGCCCAGGGCACTCAGACTGGCTCAAAAAAGTAAGGATTCTCTATATTTGTATTTTCCATTCATTCTCCCAGTGGAGAGTCAAGAGTATGCGATTAACCACTAAGTGATTAACCAGGAAGTTGGAAAAGCAGATACCATTTAACAAGAAAAAGTAACAAGATTTAGTTAGGGAGTTGGAATTTGTTGGAGGCTACTGCAAGGGTCAGTCCACCAAATTCCTTCTAAAATTAAAAAAACCAAAACCTAAAATGTACCTGAAGGTCAGTGCGTCTACTTGGTGTGAAAATGTAGACAGAAGGGCACATAAAGTGTCAGACTTTATTAATGAAGGGAGATGGCTGAAGAGCTTATTACTTTCATCATTTAAGTTAAAAGTCCTATCTTAAAAGGAGATAGAAATAAAGGATATACAGAAAAGGCCATTGAAAATCATTAGGTTTGTAAAAAGGTTTCCTGTGAGGAAAGACCAAAAAAACATCAGCACTTTTGCGTTTAAAAGAGGAGATGAACAGCAGGCAACATAGAAGGGTTATAAAGTAATGAGTGATAGCAGGAAGACCACTGAGATACACATGGTGCTCTAATATCGCAAAAGAAGGGCACACCATAAAAATTGGGGCTAATTCAAACTGACCAGATGACACGCTTCTCACAGTGTGGAGTCATTTAGTAGAACCTGCATCCACTAAATATCATTAAGGCTAAGATCTTGAGAGGATTTTAAAAAGGTTGGCACTATATAGTAATTAAGTCATTATATAAAAATGTAATGTACAGCATCTCAACCTTTGTGCTGAGCAGCATAAACCAGTCCCTGCGTGACTGGGATCAGAAACAAGCATCCTGTGGCTGCACATTTTTCCATAATTTTAATTTTCTTCTTCGTAGTGGCCACTGTGACAGGAACAGGTCACTGGATTCTGTATATGTGTAGCAGCTCCTAAGTTAAAAGCTAGTGTTTCTGGAAGGTCCTTTGATTAGTAGCTCTGGAAGTGCTCACGTAGCAGAGGGAAGAGCATGGCAACACGGGTAGACTAAACAGCTCAAATGTGCTTATGGAAGGAGGAAGATAAAGAATAAAACAAAACAAACTATTTGCAAAAAATTATGAGCATTTCTTTCTTCCTTCAGATCTTTGGACCTAACTGGTCCTCTCCTCCTTGGCGGTGTCCCAAACTTGCCTGAAGATTTCCCCGTGCATAACAGGCAGTTTATCGGCTGCATGAGGAACCTCTCCATCGACAGCAAGCCCATCGACATGGCTAGTTTTATCGCCAATAATGGCACTCTACCAGGTATGAGCAATTAGCACCCCAAAAATCAGCACAAGAAAGGTCTCTGCCGCAGCTGTGCGGGTAGCAGGGCTTAGGGCATTGAAAGGCTGGCACTGGGAGGAACCCCAGGAAGGGGCAGGAGACAGAGGGGTCTGAAGTGCCCGCCTGTTAGCACTGCTGGGGGAAAGCAGCCTTGTGGCAGGGACTCAAGGTGTTGCAGGGCATTGTGCTGCCACCGTGTCACTCATTGGCACGGCTGCATCCAGACCTCATTTGTTTGAGCAAGGTGCAGTCCATGCCTGTGCCAGAGATGCACACAATAGCCTGTGGCACAGGGCACACTTCCAGGATTACATAGCACACAGCTAAGGACTGGGCTTGTTTAGACCTTCTGCATTGCTGCGAGTTTCACCCAGGAAGTTACTCCTAAATGAACTTTTCTTTTTCTGTTTTTTAACTACCTTTTAAATGTCACCTTGCTCTGAAAGCCAGTGAGATTAGTTCATGAAAAAGACAACACTTTTAATGACTTTAATAAACTTTGTTTGTTCTGGAAATGAAATTCTGCAATCCCCCAAATCTGAAACCTGTTCCTTGAGGCAGCCTGTTAGAGGTTCTGATTTGATTTTCGGTCCTTGGATCCCTGATCAGGATTAGTTCTGGTGATTATGTGTACAGAACGTTCTCATCATCCTAAAACTGGCTCTTACACACAAAAATGGCAAGTCCCTTCTGTCCATCCTGCTGAAGGTCTGTGTAAGAGCTAAATTGCAGTTCTTAAGGATGTTGCATTGATCATGAATTAAGAAGAAAGTTGTAGCATACACCTTTGATAGATAGATTTGTCTTTATGAATTAGACACATGACCAAACTTATGTCATGTCTTTGCATAAAAACTCAAATACAGTCAGTCAGAGCCTTTTTCTTGTCAAAACCATGCAAAGTAACAGTTTTCCTGAAATTCAGGCTGTGCAGCGCAGAGGAACTATTGCGAAACCAACTGGTGCCAGAATGGAGGCACGTGCATCAACAAGTGGAACACGTACATCTGCGAGTGCCCCGTACGCTACGGAGGGAAAAACTGTGAACAAGGTGGGATGCAAAGACCTCTTCATGTGTTGTCATGTGTGCACATTTCATTACCCAGCACTAACATCTCACAGCATATATGTCAAACTGTGATGCTTAAGGGTAACAGAAGATTGCAGTTGAGACTAAAAGTCACCCATTATCTATTTGAAATAATGTTAGAGATCACTTATGTAGTAAATTACATACTGTCATGAATAACACCAGCTTTCATTGATTTACTTACATAAGCAAAGTTGTTCCAAAGAACTTGGCAGTATTTAGTAATTTGTTTATAGTAAAAATGCCTGATCCTAAGCCCCTGTAAATCAGTGGAAAGAATCCTGCTGACTTTATTGGGCTTTGACTCAATCAGGGATCAGTATGCAGTTTTAATCACCTCTTTCTTGGCAAGAAGGCTTTCTCTGCTAAGTATGAGCACTTTCAGTGTTACTGGGTTTTTCTCTGATTGAACATAATGTGCATATATGTGTAAAAACTCATTAATAAAGGCTAAAGAATGAGCAGCAGGTGAGTTTTATAGGGTGTGAACAACGTGCAGTCAGTTTCTTCCCTAGAAGCAAGAAGTTGCCTGTATGAGGAGTCCTATGGGGTTGGTGCTGTAAGGTGGCCATTCCTTTGGAGTCTTCCTGGAGGCTTCTAGGAAAGAAAACCTGCTTATAGTAGACATGACTTTCCTAGAAACAGAAGGCCACATTCTGATCCCTGATGCAGATGGGGTAGGTCTTTGCTTCTGCTATCCCCTGTGACACTTAGCCCAGAATAGTTTGTGGTGTGATCAAGGATTTTGTTCTTCTGATGTATCTACCCCAAATCAGATATTCTGGATTGCTCTCAGCAGAGTGTGGATTCTGGAATAGCAGATCTCCAAGCTGAGGTGCACACACAAAAGGGATTTGAAAACCCCTTTAACACAATGTGCCTCAGCCTGAAGCAGATCTACGTGCTGGCAAGTCTGTCACCTTACCTGAGAAGCAGCAGCTTAGGAGGAGAGGGCACATGATCAAGCTTTTGTCTTGGAAATAAGGATTTGCAGAGTGAGGAACAGGGAAAAGGAATGATGGGATGGAGACTTCCTATGTTCCACCTCATGCAGAGCCCAGATCTGCTGTTACTGCGCCTAGCAAGGCACCTGCTTTCTGTAGCAGCTCCTCAAATACTCTGAGCGTCTCAGGTTTGTATGATGATCTGATTTTTCCATGTGTCTCATGTCAAGTATCTACGTGAAGTTCTGGTGTTTTTGTCATAATCAGCTGGTCTCTGTGGTACAAACCCATGCTGATGTATCCTGAGGAAGTGCCAGGGCCCAGCTCTGGTATGACTTGTGCTGGTGTAAATGAGGACTAGTGCTATCGCATGCAAAGACTGTCCTTCCCTCTCTCTATCTGAGTTTTCAAATGGAAATTCAGAACTTGACCAAATGTGTGTTTTATCATTTTCTTATCTCAAATTCAAAACTAAATCATAAAGTTTGGGATTCAGAAAATTACTTGAGGTTTTCCCCATAGGCATCACTGCAAACTCATTTTAAGTTCAGGTAGTAGAGATGATGGCAGTCACAGCAGCACTGCCTCCCCTGCCACAGCAGTCACCTCTGCCTCCAGCACTGTGCATTCCTGCATGTCCCCTTTGTCACTCTATAACCCTGGGTTCTTGCTGATGCCTCAATTTTTGGTTTTTTTCTGATAGTTTGAGAGCAGCAGGCTGCTTGCTTCTTTGATGATACTGCGGGCCAGAGTGTCCCTATGGAAAAATTGCCAGCCAAGAAAGAAATTAATTTTTTTGGAATGTGACCAAAGATTTCAGGAGCCTGACATTAAAGTTAGGAGGAATCGCAGATATGCAATACTCCTGGCTTACAGGTTACTCAGTTGAATGCTGGGCTATGATCCTGGCAGCATTAGTTATTATTAGGCAGCTATTTTTAAAAAAGCCTTAGATAGAATATTTGCATTCTTGTGTAGGAGTGATTGGCTGCTGCATTTCTTCAATCCCTTTGGCAGTGCTGGATCTGCTTCAGGCTCACAGAGGACAAAGACTTTGGCAGGTTACCAATCCACCTTTTTTGATTTCCTCCTCTTTAGAAATTCTGGGATCTGGTTTGCACTAGTGAGGATGGAGTGTTTTACTTTCACCACCCTCCTAGGACCTGCTAATTCACTTGCTGGCAGCTCTCATCTCCCTTTGCTGACATATAAAAGGGAGATAAAATTAAGAAAAAAATAGCTTTGCCTTTGTTGTAACTTAATTATTTTAAAATATCAAGTATTGCAATGCTATGAAGAAGATCTAGCATCTGTGTCTGACTCACTCTTGGATGGCCAATGTCATTGCACTAGCCTTGGGTCTGCACATGAACAGAAGCTTTCACATGTCCTACACCCAAACTGCAGGTGAAGTCCCACAGGATGTTGGCAGCCTCTCTGCCCAGGCCCTCTGTCTCTACAGGGAATGGCCCTCATGTCTTTCGGATGGCCTTTTAAATGTGGGAGTCCCTTAAAAGTGTACAAAGTGCTTCAAAGTGACAAAACCTGAGAACACAATTATTTTGCATCATTGCATTGCCAATGGCAGGGAGATGCTGTGCTGGAAAGCACATGTGCTTGACTCTGTGATGACAGGAGTGGTCAGGTCCCATCTGGGCACACTGGATGTGGCCACCAGCTCCTCCATGGTCCCAGGCATGAGGAAGGGCTGGGGGGAAGAAGGAGGTCAGAGGGGCCTGACAGATGGGGATTTCTATTTCACCAGCAGAGGAAGGTGCACCCTGGCCCCAGGGAAGGGAGGGGAACTGGGAGGAGGTGTGGGAAGGGAATGGTATTTGCAAGTACAGAAAGTCACCACTGGTAAGAAAAGGAAGAAGGTGGCTAATTGCCATGCCAGTCCAGTTCTCCCAGAAGCAAAGCCAAAACACTTCCAAACAGCATTCCCAGCCTCCAGCAGGTGAGAAGCCCACAAGGTTTGCATCCTGGCTCCACTCTTCAGAGGCAGATGGACCTAAAAATCTCAGCAGCAGTCTAGAAAACCAGCTGCAAATTTGGAAGTTGAGCTCACTGTGAACATCAGCAGGGTAGAGAGGGAAGGAGAAGACTGACTTTTGCATAGCTGTAGCAGAAGGAGGAAATAATCCCATTCGACCCCAGTGTTCTAGTTACTTTTACATTGCAGTGTGGGCTCCTGAATTGTACCCTCACCCAGACCACCTGAACTGCATTCAAGTTTTAAGGAAGCTGGGGACATCAGTATCTGGTGTCAAACTTTTTTAAATTGCTGTCTGGTTTTCAAAAGCAGGCTATATTGCAGTTGTTCCACCATATGTCCTTGCTGGCATTTGTAGAGGACTGAGTATGACTGCAAAAGGGAGATCACAGCCTGGAGAAGGAGGGAGAAGAGCTGCCCTTTGGGTCTGCCTGCACTTAGCCTGGTTTGGGGATGGTTGGGTAACTATGTCTTAGAGAAGAGCAAGTTAAGTTGCACCTCTGGCTTGACTAGTGGTATCCCATTAGTGCCTAATGTCTTGTTCCTCACAAACAGGGAGATAAAGAGCTTGCACTTTTCTCCAACCCCTGCACTCCACTCCCCACCCCAGCCTTTCCTTTTATAGACACCAGCAAGGCAGACATATGAAAATTTGGGGTTTGTGTTTATTCCACAGAAAACTGCAACTTCATATCAAATTTATTCCATTTTCTGCCATGGTGTCATCCCTCCACCTTTTTCTAAGGACTTGCCATTTCATAGTAACACATAAACACTTTTATATACATGAACTCTCCTACTACAAAAAAATCCAGAAGTGTTGACAGATATGGTAGTGTGGTGCAGAAGGGGAAAGACTGCTAAGCCTTGTCATCTCACAGACCACCTATGTGGACTGAGCACATGACAAAGTAAAAGGCTGAGTGCTGTTCTCTGGTGGTTGTACCCAGTCTCTAAGGCTTGCTCCCACTGGCAAAAAGCTGCCATGAGCTTCATCTACATGCCCACAAATAAGGACATCAGGCGGCGGCTGACTGTAGATCCCTCTACAAGGTGCCATGAATGGTGGAGGTATCATATGAGGTGTTGCAAATAGCATAGAGCTCCCATGGCTTAATTTGTCCTTCTAATCAGTGAGGTCTATGAATCTATGGTACTGTAGCTCCTATTACCTAAGCTAACAATTTTAAAAGTCCAAATGGTGGGTGTTCCCCAGTTTTCCATCAGCACAGTGCTTTGCATTGAATGCTGTCATTGGTGTCTCCCTGTAGGAGCTGTGTTCATGCAAGGTTAGAGAGGAGGACAGCTCTTCAGCTGTCACCTCGAGATATTTAAGGCAGATGATTTAGGCAATTCCACACAAGCTTTCTCCCTGTGAAAAGGCTATGTAGCTGGGACAGCTAAATAACCTGGCCCTGGAGTGTTCATAATTAATTCATATTTCCTCTTGCTTCTCAGCCTTTTCCTGTGTTTAATCTGTTAATTAGAAGCAGGTAATCAAAGGTATGTTGAAAACATCTGTTGCCCTCATACTTCCTGCTCTGTCCACCCACTCATCAGCAGAACTATATCAGCAGAGATCCTGAGTTTACCTTTCTAGGAAAAGCTCTCACCTGGCTAATGCCATGGCAGCATTGAGGTGCCGCTTTTGAGCACAGACACTGAGACAAGATGCCTATCCCACAGTGAGGGTAGGTTGTGAATTTATAGTATTTATAGTATTATCAACTGCTTCACAGTAACTCCCCTAGATTGGTTCTTAATCCATAGCAGGTTACATATAGTTCAGTGGAAGAGGGACTAGCTACCTTGCATCATCACTGCAACATATACTAACAACTGCTCTTCTGTATTTTGATTTACAGCAATGCCTTCTCCTCAGCGTTTCAGTGGTGAAAGCATTATCATTTGGAGTGACCTTGACATTACCATCTCTGTGCCGTGGTACATTGGGCTGATGTTCAGAACCCGAAAAGTCAATGGCATGCTAATGCAAGCCAGTGCTGGGGCTGCATCCAAGATCAACATTCAGGTAAAAATGTGGCTGCCTTTGGTTAGAAAAGAATTCATTCACCCCCATCAGTGGATGTGGCCAGATGAACTACATAGTTTCATCCACCCAGCTAAATATACATCAATAACAACATATCATTACTTTAGCCTTTTAAAAAGATCACAAGATGAATGATCAAAATATCATAAAAATCACATTTATTGGTTTAAGATTATTTTTTCTTAATCAGAAGTGTGTATTAATATAGATGCAAAAAATATACCTATTGTTTTGGAGGTTTTTTGTCTGTAAGGTAAGTTGGAATCTGAATGTCCAAAGTTATACAAGGAATATTTGCAAGTATTCCTGTCTTTACTCTTTGAGCTTTTTTCCCTTTTGGGTTGTTTTAGAAAATGTTATTATCTTGCTCTCTGCCTCCTTCCACATCAAATACAAATGACATGATTTTTTTTCAACAGGTTCTGAACAGCTACGTGCAGTTTGAAGTGTACAGTGGCCTGAGCCAGGTTGCTAGTTTGACGATGAGCCAGTCACGAGTCAGTGATGGGGAATGGCATCATTTATTAATAGAGCTGAAGAGTGCTAAAGATGGTAAAGATCTCAAGTACCTCGCTGTCATGTCCTTGGACTACGGGATGTACCAGGTAAGGCAGCATCGTAACTTTGCCAATAAGCATGCAGAAATGTTTTTAGGAGAAAGTAAGATAAAGGACTGTGGACAAATACTTATGCTGTGAGATATTTTCTGCAGTGATTTGTGCCTAATTAATGTTATTAATTTATTAAGCCTAATGATAAAATATTTTACAAAGAAGTCTTTAAAAAGACATATTCCAGTGTCTGGCTCCTCTCTGCTTTTTTACGTTTTCTGTAATCTACTGTTGGCTACTGCTTAACTCCATCCCTGCACAAAGCAGGCTGTCCGTGTCACAGAGGGTGACAGTGCTTCTTATTGGCTATCTTTTTCCTGAACAGAGCACTGTGCAGATTGGAAATCAACTACCTGGACTGAAAATGAAAAGCATCATTGTGGGAGGTGTCTCCGGAGATCAAGTCTCTGTTCAGCAGGGATTTTATGGGTGTATGCAGGTATGAAATAAAAAGTGTAGCAATATATTTTGAACTTGTGAGAAAATACCCAGGTGAAAATGTGAGGGTTTCTTTTTTATCCATCTTCAAACATTTCTGTTTCCTCCATAATCTAGGAATCAAAAGTTAAAGTCTACCCACTTTTCCCAGATACAAATCTGATCACAAAGGGGAACAACATTTGAAAAAAAAAAATCTGAGTTAGACTCATCAGGTGATATTTCTTTAAAATGTAGCCTCATCCATTAATAGAAGTAGTGAAACACATAGTACTGTACTCTGAATGAAGACTCTAATTTAAAAGTAATTGCCTTTTGTCACCAGGGAGTAAGAATGGGAGAGACATCTACAAATATAGCGACACTCAACATGAAACAGGCTACCAAGATCAACGTGAAGGAGGGTTGTGAAGTGGATAACCCGTGTGATTCCAACCCGTGTCCCCAGCACAGCTACTGCAGTGATGACTGGGACAGCTACTCCTGTGTCTGCGACCCAGGTAACCTGGTAACCATCCCATGCACTCATCCAGGAGATAGATCACACTTTCATGCACTCATCAGAAGCAGCGCTGTGGCAGCAGAAGCATGCAGGCAAAGTCTTCGTCTTCTGATTCTTCCTTTTCCAGTCATTATCTTTCTCACACTTACCATAGCACCTTGAAATTGCAGTCATGGGCTAAGGATCTAGGCAACATATCCACCAAGCAGAAAGAGACTCTCTGGTCCAAAGGACTCTTTCTGTGCACCTCCCCTTTTCTTCTTCTCTGTTTTACTTTCTTTTTGTTTTCTTTCCCAGCCTTTTCTGATGTTGAATTTCAGTCTCTCACTCTGCATCCTAATCAAGATACTTTGAATGTTTTCTCTGTTTTGGTGCATGGAGCCAGCACTTGCTGTCAGTACCCAGCACAGTCACCTCCCATACACGCAGCCCTGAATATAAAACTGGGAACCAAAGGCACAAGGGTGCCTCAAACATGGCAACAGACTGTTGAAAAGAATGGCCCACTATCATTTTGGCTGAGAGGGAAAAGAGTACCTTATTTCTGACAGTATCTCAGAGGGAATCTACTGATTATTGTAGATGTGTTATTAGTGTATAAACTTAAGATAGACAGTCTTTTGGTGACACAGAAATCATAAATTACAATGTTTGCTCTAATTTTATGACCTTGTCTCCCCAGGGTACTTTGGGAGAGACTGTGTTGATGTATGTAACTTGAACCCATGTGAGCATGTCTCCACATGTGTGCACAAACCTAGCTCATCCCATGGCTACACCTGTGAATGTGGACAAAGCTACTATGGACAGTACTGTGAAAGCAAGTAAGAGAATTATTTTGCTCTTGGCTTCTCAATCCTTCCAGATAGCTCTTCTTCTAAGGCAGCAATCCTCTCACTTCCTTTTCCACTTTGTTCCTGTTACCATTTGAGTGTTTGTAGTGGATGGTATTTGCAGGCTCCCTGCCTTTTGGCATTCCTGAGCTCTTCCCAGAAACCAGACAAACTTCCGTATTACTCAGGAGACGCTTTTCTTCAGCAGCTCAGAGGCTCAAGCAGTTGTGCTGTGTTACACAGCACTGCCTCTCACCTGTACCTTGTGGTGAGCTTGGCCTGCGTTTGCTCTGCATCTCTCTGTCAGCTCCCCTAGCACACAGAGCAATGCACCCACTTTGGTGGCCCATAGCCAGATAAAATCGCTTTGCAGTTGGGTCCAGTCCCTGGGCTGGCAAAAAGCCATCTCCTCTGGACAATCTGGGAGGCCTATGTCTGCTGCTCTGTGGGAGAAACCTGCTGATTCCCTCATCAGCAGCTTCCTGGTCTCAGATAAGCATTCAGCAACCGGCCTTATCCCAGAGGCGGCACTTTGATTTACTGTAATGTGGGCCATTCATGATGTGCAAATGAAGTGCATTTGTCTACCCATTTAGGAATAGCTCATGTGATGTTTCCTTAGCTTTGAAAACTGCAAGCTTCTTCCTCTGCCTTTTGTGCAGTGGGCTTGCAAATGTTGGCCGTGCTGTTGCCAGATTTGTCTTTCATTCTTCTGGATTAGCGACACAGAGACATTGTCCTTTGTCATTATCTGCTGACATCATGTCAAATGCAACAGTGTGGTTTTCATATTCTAAAGCATAGAAGTACAAACCCGGCAATTACTGTAAACAAAATTGGTAGTGATCTTCAAAACAGATGAGAAATAGCTTTTCTTTCCTAAAATGAGCAGAGAGGGGATTCCTTGTGCATTACACTGAATGCAGTCTTAGCAGTGTTGTCTTTTAGGCTATTGCTTGATGAAAATTCCCAGCTATCAGAGACTTGGGTTTCTGCCTCTGCCCCTTCCCAGAGGTCTCCTTGCCAGTGCTACTGTCGGGACATCTGCGAGATAACCTGCTCAGAAGCTCACCCAGAAGAAACAATACCAGAGAAGAAGAGGGTTATCCTTCAGCATGGTTGCTGCATAGCTTCCAACAAGCTGTGCTGCTGCACTCATAGTCTGAATCATAGTCTTTGATTCATAGTCTGTCACCCTTCCCTCTTCCATGTCCCCAGCCACATGTGGTGGACCAGGGCTTTTCAGACCCCGTAGTAAGTGCCTGTGAAAGCCAGGTTGGCTGAAAGTAGTGGCTTTTCTTTATACGGTGAGCTTGCAGCCAGCTTTGCACCTGAGCTGGTGTCCCTGTGGGCTGGACAAGAAGCCCTGCCATGCAGAGCAGGGCTGGGGCAGGAATCTGTGAGGATGGGGAGTGGGATATACAGTGCTGGGGAGCTGTATCCCAAGGCAGCTTGTGATGGTAAGCAAACCAGGCACAGACCTGCACTTGTAAGTATTTAGAGAAGCATTCCCTCTAGAGTTTAATAGCACTGATATTCTAAATTTTCTTGTATTGCAGTGTATATATATTTATATATGTGTTGATTGCTGGCTGAGATTTGTTGCTGTTCCTCAGATGATGGAATTAAGTGCAGATTTGGCCCCAAGCTCTTTTTTCACATGTTTTAAGAGGAAACTTAAAATAATTGTCTTTCATTTGATTTTCTTTTATAGGATTGATCTGCCTTGTCCCAGAGGTTGGTGGGGAAATCCCATCTGTGGCCCATGTAATTGTGAGACTAGTAAAGGGTTTGATTCTGATTGCAATAAGACCAATGGAGAATGCCACTGCAAGGTAAGCAAAAGAAACCAGTCTTAAGTCAGAATTTCTTTAGTGTAAAAAGTAACTGTACTGCTAATAACTACAGGTGAGTATCTGAGAGAAAGCACACACACTTGTGCTTTGTATCATATATATATATATATGTGTGTGTGTGCATTGTGAAGTTAATCATTACCCAAAATATTTTGCTAGCACCACCCTTCTCAAAATCATAGTGTGCAGCTCTTATCTTATTGTGTTTGGAAAACTGAACTGAGAGGATGAAAGCATGGCTCTGATCTCTGAAGTGCAGCCCTGTTTATCGGGCGAGATCAGACAGGGGTGCAGAGGAGGGGCAGTGGTATTTTGGGTATCACAGATGAGTAACAGCCATGAAGTGAAGCTCTCCCCTGTGCAATGGCCAGCAAAAGGCCTAGCAGCTGGAGAGAGGTAAAGAATGCAAGAGGCTAAATGCTTTCCTCAGTGCCATCTCTGAGGAGTTTTAGAGGGAATTTCCGTGGACAGGGAGGAACAGATGGGGGACATGGGAGGGAGGAGCTTCTGTCATGAGGGTTTTACGAATGACTTCTCACAATGGGTTTTACAATAGGCTTGAACGACATCAGAGGAGCTGGGTCTGTGCAGACTGGCAGCCACGAATCTAACCCTCTGCTCCTTTCCAAAATGCCAATAGGACGCACAGCGACTGTTGCATTAAATGGAGTCAGTGGGGTGCCAGCTCCATGCTCTTGTGCAATCGCGTAATGCCTCAGATCAAAAGCATCTACAGATGCGATTTGAATATGTGATCATTGCTTCCTCTCCACCCTCTATGTGAAACACAAATGGACAGTGCAAGAACTCTCTTTGCTGGCCTGTTCATGCCATACAAAAGTGGAATTGCAAAGCAGAGAAAACTGTAAATCCTCCAAGAATTAGTTTGGTGGGCACTGGCAGCGAGTGCTGAAGGAATAATGTGAGCTCTGTGCCCCCACTGCAAACAGCAGTGCAAGCCCCAGGTCTCTCTGGCACAGTGAAGCCCCAGCACTCACCTCTGCCTCTCTGGCTTGCCTGGGCTAACACAACACACTGCCCAGAGCTGTTGCATTTTTTGATAATAGTAATATAACTTTTATTCATGCTTTGCAAAATTACCCCCTTTACAATGCACATGCTGCTAGAGCAGGGTTTCAGAAATGTAAATAATTTGGAATGTAAGTCAAATTCCTTGTGTCTATCATTTTGTTTTCTCTAGGCAAATTACTACAGGCCCCAGAGCAGTGACACCTGCTACCCCTGTGACTGCTTCCCATCTGGCTCCCACACACGTGCCTGCGACATGGAGACAGGACAGTGTCCCTGCAAACCTGGCGTCATAGGGCGTCAGTGCAACCGCTGTGACAACCCCTTTGCAGAAGTCACCGTGAGGGGCTGTGAAGGTACCTTCTGTCCAGCATGTGCTGCTGATCAGCCAGGCTGCAGCTGCAGGATCAGAGCTGCTGGCAGTGGGCAGATGGGGGGACGCAGCCGTGGGCGTACAGCTGCATCCTGGAGCGAATGTGAACCCAGCAGGATGGCTCCAGCAGGGGCAGTGGGACTTGCAGCAGCCTAAGCATGCATCCCTCCTCTTAATTCTGTCCCAATATGACTCACCGGGACTGGGGAAAAGCAAAAAAACTCTTAGCTCTTTGGTTTTCTTCAAATGGAAATATAGCAAGCTGAGGCGGAGTGGGCGGGGAGCAAAATACACAGAGAGCAAAACAGTAATACCAGTTTTTCTTTAAACCTGAGTTTGTCTGCCAGTGCAGCGTTATATTGCTGAGCTGCAGATGAACAGGTGGGTGAGAGCCCTTGCACCTTCTGCCCACAGAAGCTGTGCTGTGCACCTCNTGGGTGAAATGAAGGAGAAATGTTTCCCCACAATAAAGGAGCAAGCAGATAGGCAGAGCCAAAATCCAGAGCCCCATAATCATCCTGAGCTCTTCTCTGCCTGTACGTGTCTGCCCACTCTGCTGGGTAAGGAGCAGCTGCTGGGTTACAGCTTGAAAGGCACTGCAGAGAACACGTATCCTGAAAGGGCTTACTAATTACAGGAAAGTCTTTTAGACAGGTTGAAATATCTTCTCGTTGTGATTTTAGTCTTGTCAGAAAAATTGCATCATTTCTTTTTCTGCTTTCAGTGATTTATAATGGCTGTCCCAAAGCTTTCGAAGCTGGTATTTGGTGGCCACAGACCAAGTTTGGCCAGCCAGCTGCTGTGCCATGTCCTAAAGGCTCAGTGGGTAAGTTCCTTGGGTAAATCATTAACTACTTTGTCTACGTGCCTGTTTAAAGTGTGGGGGGGGGAGAGAGAAAAAGATGTGTGCATAGGGAATGGCATTAATTCACTGGGTCTAGAGACTGCAGCACAGTTCATGCACATCATGACCAGGAAAGTTGAGCTAGCTGAAACCAAAGAACTGTTAAAATACATTTGAAATAGTAGCAATAAATACATACAAAAGTGCAGCAGATAAGCTTGTATGAAGAGCAGAAAAATCTCTATTTTCAAAAGACTACAGCACATTTTCTGTTTATCAGGCAATTCTAACACATGTAACTTAGCTTCTAGTGACTTGTAAATACTCCTTAGAGATTCAGCTCCTCTGGGCAAAGATAAAATGAGGGAAATTATATACATGATGACTGCTTTACTAGCGTTGCAGACTACTAAAGCTAAGAGTTACAACAGAACTTGTATTTTTCCAGCCAACATCTTTTCTCTAACCCATAAGAGAGATGGCTGAAAAACACCTTTTATAAGGCATGTGAGCTGTGTTGTTTGGAACAACAGGCAAATAACAACTTGATTTATATACATGTTCCTGAAAACACATATCAGATATTGGGAAACAGAGTTCACAATCTTTTCCAAAGGCTGTTCTGTGGGAAATGAAACCTCTGTCTGGCTTCTGGGTCTGGTAAATCTCTGCTGTGAGTGCTTCTTAGGCTCAGTGAGTTATAAATAGTTATGTGACTGTCCCAAATATTACTGGGGGTAGGCCACTGCCTGTAGGTGTGCAGAAGATTTGTGGTCAACCAAGGTCATGTTTTGAATATTTTAGGAGATAGAATTGATTTTATTTTGGTTTTGAGTGAAGAATATTTACATTATTAAACAGTATAAAGTTGAATTAAAATAAGTTTTCTGCACTGTTCTTGTGGTTGACCCTAGTGTCTCTTCTAGAAAATAAGCTAGTAGGCAAGGCTATAGGAATTTACAGAAATTGCACATTTTAAGTGAATTTTACAGAACATACTGAAAAAGTAAGCTTTATAATGATGAGTAATCAGACTAAGAACTTGAGGCTTAATTGTATTCACCTAATCATGTAGTAGAAATAATATAATTATGTGCAGTAAAATTAATTATAATTCATATTTAGATATCAGTAATTAAGTGCCTTAGACACATGCCGTATGTTATGAGCAAATTAACGAGCACAATTGTAAATTTTCAGTTTGTAATTTTCAGTTTGTAACTTGCAGTTCACCATGAAGGATCTACAGTCAAGGATCACGTTTTAAAATTATTTGATAAACAGGACAAAATATAATAGGCTAAATTAAACATTGAGCTGCCCACAGTCCTTTTACAAGTGGCATAAAAGCAGTTATACCTGTTGGCTGAAGTGTTTAGCACGTACAGCATGCAGAGGTGCTGGCATTGGATGACATGAAGACAGCATTTGTCCAGAAGGTCTTCCTGAATAGGCTATTGCACAGAAATCTGAGGAGAGACTGGTTTTCAGGAGTAGTTAGGAAGTGCAGAGTCTTTCTCATGTTTGGTATAAATGAATGAATTAACTTGAGAACATTAGGACGGTGAGGCTGAGAGTGGTTGGGTAGAACTTGAGGCTTGCCTGACTTTTCTCTGAAGCCTGGAGAAAGTGATTCATGAAGATCAGTAGTCTTTAACTTTTCTCTGACAGGAATCCCCAGTTTGGAAACTGAAATACATGTGTAACTGTAGGAAACTTGGAAATGTAGGAAATCTGAAAGTTTAGGATAGTTGAAATCTATGAATATTTTCCCAGCACGACTCAGAACATTGTTTGCCATTGCTGCTTTATTTCCTTCAGGAAACGCCGTTCGCCATTGTAACATTGAGAAGGGCTGGCTGCCTCCTGAGCTTTTCAATTGCACCACCAACACTTTCGTGGATCTAAAAATCATGGTAAGCTGCGTTTTCCCATTATTCCCCTTTATTTTGTAAATGATCATCAGTGCAGACTCCAGTTTGATATCCTTGCACTCAGTCTTCTGACTGAGTCCTTGAATCCCCTTGTTTTCCATCAGGACCCTTGCGCGTTTCTGGCTCTCAGTTACATTTGCCATTGAGTTCTGTTGCCAACCCTTTCTCAAGACAAACAAAATTTTGACCAAATAACTCCCATGTGCCAAAAATCCCTAAATTATGATTTTCTTTGTAACTAGGAAAAAAAAATATATCATTCTGTTTTTTCTTCTTATCTCTTACTCAGAATGAGAAGCTACACCACAATGAGACAAAGCTGGATGGAGACAAGACCATACGGATCGTGAGAGCACTGCAGAATGCCACCAAACACACACACAGCTTGTATGGCAACGACGTGAGGACAGCTTATCAGATGATGATCCGGGTCCTCCAGTATGAGAGCCAGCAGCAAGGGTTTGACTTGGCAGCCACAAGAGACGTGGAATTCAATGAGGTAAGAGAGGTGCTGTACACTGTTCTGAGCCCTTAGAGTTTGTGTTAAAAGTTAGATGGCAACAGGTAATTAAATTTCTCTTTCATCAAGGTGCAGCAACTGTCATGTAGTTGCTTCATCTGTTTCACAAATTAACTAGTTGTCTCAATTTAGAATGGAAAGTTGGTTGTTCCTGCATGGATGCACACTTATCTGTGTGTAATACAAATACAATAGAAAGTGCTCCCCTAATAAATATAATCATAGTAACAGCCAAAACCAAAATTCCCCATATGAAAAAAATCATCAAGTTGATGTATTATTCCTGGCTAAAATAGTTTTGTATACTATATCCAATTTTGTTGTAAAACATGAATAATGTGATCATGTTCACTTAAGTGTGCAGTGAACTAAGCTTGAGCCAGTTACTGACTCTGAAGTCTCCCTCTGATTCAGTTTGAAAGCACTTGAGTCATGAGCTGGTACATCTGAACAACATTCCATGTCATACTGACATTTTAAGGCACATCCTAAAATGCGTGCCAGAGACCTTCTGCTAGTCAGAGCATTCACGAAAGGCCTGGTTATTGCCAAAGACCTGGTAATAACCAGTGACCAGGTCACTGTTCACAGTACTCCACGAGGACCAGCCAGGTCAGGCAGTCTTTGGGGTGGACTTGGAGACCCTGTGCAAGGCCAAGCTGTACCAGGAGAGGATGTCACTGGGGAGTTAGGAGCAGGAGGAAGTGTGGCTGAGAAAATTCCTCAGTGTCTTGGTCTGTACAGTCCACAGAGAGTAGAGAACTTCTGAAATGTTTTACATTTGAAATGCACCAGATTTTGAGAGAATCAGTTTTTCTTTTCCTGTGGGATGTGAAGTGGATGAATTCCCCCATTCAGATCTTGAGAAGGAAACTTCATTGTTAGCATGTTTTGTTAAGTAAGAATAAGAACAATTAGCAAAAAGAAAATGGTTTGGAAAGCTCTGTTTTAATTTATTCTCTGCACTTGGCACTGAAATTCATACAGATGATGTTTTCAAGAACTCCCTAAATATTTTAGGATAGGTCAGGAATTTGAAAACTAATGAGCACAGCTCATGAGAAAAAGGAGGTTTTCCCTAGGCTGACAGAGCATGAGGGGAGAAGGAATTTATTTTTTTATAGTCTCAGGTAGAAGCCTGAAAAATAGATAATGAAGAAACATAAATAATGTTCACAAACATGAAGGAGGCCTGGTACCAAGTACAGGATATGCCTCCTGCATTCCTGGGAACCATGTTGTGCTTCTCACCCTATGTAAAGGCAGTCATACTGGCAGTCTCTTTTAGCTCAGATACCTGCTTGCAGCCACAGACAATACTTAGGGCATATAGTTCCTTCTAAATGAAGCCTAAATATCTGCCTTGGCTATTTTAGATCTTGAGGTCATCAATTCCTACCATCATTTACACAAATTTTGCCTCAGTTAGGAATTAGGTTTTGTTACAACATAGTTCATAGGTACACCAAGATTAAAAAATTCTTAGCACCTGTCCCATTTAAGCCATTTAACACACTCTTTTGAGGTCATTCTTCTTCCATTTAGCCTGAGGGTCTCTTTGCATATTCTTATAAGAAAGGACAGAAGGGCCAGGCCCTCAGAAAGAACTTCTGTTTTAATACCATTTGTAAGCAACATAAAAATGGGGAGAAAATAACATGTTTTAAATTTTGTCATGTATTTTCAAGTTTGTCTATTCATGTTAGTACTAACTTTTGTCATTCTTTACCATATAAGTTGTCTTCGTTATCCAGGAAACAAAAAAAGTAAAGAAAAAACTAAAAGAGAAAGTGATATTGCTATACATGACTTTTGTTTTTCAGCAAAAAACTTTGTTTGGATTTCTCTGTGGGAGTTCTTCAGTGTACCTAGTAAAAGCTGTGCTTTTTGTGTGTCTTATCTCTTTGAAACAAAGAAAACATGGTTACGTTTTCCTTCTGCATTTTCTTGCTAGATATCCTGTCATTAAGGGGAAAGTAGGCAGTTCTCTTTACAGCTTCCAATTTTGGCTTACTTTGCTTATAAAAAGTTTGGAGGGATTTGCTTTTCATAACAAAAAAAACCTCAGGGTGAGTAACTGGTGTGCATATTTTCATATGGCTGCAGTAGAACATGCTTGCATTAAAATATTTCATTATATGCTCACCTAAGGCAGTAATGCCAATTATTTTCAAAATTCCTCCCTGTGCTTTGGTTGCTTCTTAATTTAGGCTTGTACTTTATTTCTCAGAATATTATCAAAGTGGGTAGTGCTTTACTGGACCGCAGCAACAAGGAGCACTGGGAGCAAATTCAGCGAACGGAGGGTGGCACTGCTCACCTGCTCAGGCACTATGAGGAATATTTCAACAACGTGGCCCAGAACATGAAGAAAACCTACATGAGACCTTTTGTCATTGTTACCACTAACATGAGTGAGTATCTGTGTTGAAGACTGCCGTTTTGTTTCGTTTTTTAAATGTGCTGAATAGAAGTGCCAGTTATTATAGTAGCACGCACTGAGAAAAATCACTGCATTCATTCTGAGTCCATTGAGTCTTGATCCATATCTCTCAGTTGCCTTGGGGGCCTCCTGGGAGATGTCTGGTCTATTTTCCCTCTGGGCCATATTCCCTCCATACTCCATGTGGCATTTTGTTGCAGTCACAGTAGTGTAGAGACAGTAGGAAGGACAAAGTTTGTAAGTATAGCTGCCTTTTGAAACCAGCTAGTATAGTTGTATATAGTAGATCACATTTTTGAAGGATTCACACCACCACCACCTGAAGAATTACAGCAGGGCAATATAAGCAACCCAACTGTTGATCATATTGCATACTATTGATATGATTAGGATAGGAATGGACTACACAGGAAGGTGTTGTAGTCATCATCCTCGGAGGTGCTCAAGAAATGACTGGACATGGCACTTAATGCTGTGGTCTAGCTGACATTGTGATTATCAGTCAAAGGTTGGACTCAGTGGTGTTAGAGGTCTTTTCCAATTTAAATGATTCTCTGATTTTCATGTGCCTTCCTAGCCTGGAACTTATCCAGAAAATCATCTTCTGTAGAAATTCCTGCCCTGGAAGGTATTTTCTCAGAATCACCCATGCAGGCCTTCAGCCACCCTCCCAGTCTTGCAAAACCCATAATCAGTGAAATTCTTGGGATCCAAAATATCCAGAATGGATCTAAACTGAGAAGGAAACATCAGGCATACCAAGACACCTTCTGCACTTATCACAGCGAATGTGTCCTCTGACAAGCAAATAGCAGTTCCTGGACTTGCAGGACTGTGATGTATTTCATAGATGTCCGTGCTGTACATGTGTGAATGAAGCACAGCAACCACAGCCTTTTCTCATTTTCTCATCTGGCCCCTCTGTTTCATTTTCTTCCCAGGTACCAACAATCTGAGCTGCTCAGGTGTCAGTGATAGTCCTGCTCTGAGCGGGAGGTGAGATAGAGCTGGGGGACCTTCAGAGGTTCCTCCCAAGCAGCAGTGCTCTCTGGTTTTTGTTTCAGAGATGCTTTAAACTATTATCAGACTGAACTTATATTTAGCTTTCCAAGCTGTTGCTTTTATTTCAGACCTGAAGAAGGACTTACATGCCCAAAAGTTTGTCTTATTTTCCCAACTACACCCATTGCCTACAAACCTTGTCCCAAGAATGTTTTATGTCCACAGTCACATAAAAACAAAGGCATGATACAGTCAAACTACAAAGGCTGTAACATCCTGCAGCAACTCCAGGGGGACAGATTATTGTTGAACTAAACCAAACTGAAACACTTTGATTTTTGCTTAATAAACCAAAACTGAAATACTTGATTTTCATTCAGGACTATGAGAATCAAACTATTTCTATCTTCACACTCAGGAAAAAAGTGTGCTCAGCATTTTAATTCGTGTGAACTGGGATGAAAACAAACCCCAGAATTTCTTGCAGGCTATAAATCATGGATTTTTTTCTACTAGTTCTTTCTGTGTAAAAAGGTATAAGCTTGAGTGGGGTGAGGCAACTCTGGTCTGAAAGGGGTCTGTTTTCTTTTGAACAGTTTTTCCAGGTGAACATGGTGTTAATAGAGTTTCCTAATGGCTCATCTGGGAGTTATTCAGAGACTGGGAAAGGAATGGGAATTTGCAGATCTTAACTTGAATATTTCTTCATACAGAAACTTGCAGTGGATCACAGCTTTCGGTGTAGGGTTACCCCCAGGACTTCCAGCTTTTCACTGTTATTAGAACATGCAAATTGGCACTCAGTGACTTCTCTTAAACTGGAAAGTTAAAGCCAACTCAGCTGCTTTTAAATGTGTTGGCAGTTAGACAACAGGCAGAGATGATGAGGTGAGCTACGGAGAAATTGCTGGTGCAAAGGAAGGACAACTGGAGGACTAAGGAGTAGTCCCAGGTAGAATGCAGGTTATTTTCTTTGCTTAGCTGACTTTACAATTTAACAGATGATGTTAGAATGTAGAAGAAATATGTTATTGAAGCAGCAGATTTAGTTTTCCCATTAAGAAGCAAGTCTAAAATTGAAACATGCAGCACACGCTGGAGCAAGCCAGCAGCACATGGAGAAGCTCTGTGAAGCAGGAGCATTCACTGAGCAGCAGCCAGGGAAAGGCCTTTGTGAAACCACAGAATCAGCTGCTGCTGGAGAAGTACCAACAAAGTGATCTACCTCGAGATGGATAGTAGGAAAAATTTCTTCACTGAAAGGGTGGTCAGGCATTGAAACATGCTGCCCAGGGAATTCACCATCCCTGGAGGTATTTAAAAGACATGTAGATGTGGCTCTTAGGGACATGGTTTAGTGCTGGACTTGGCAGTGCTGGGTTAACAGTGGGACTCCATGATCTTAGAGGTCTTTTCCAACCTAAACAATTTTATGATTCTTTATTTCCAATGCTTGCAGTAGTGTTTTTCTAGTATGAGATACTGTCTTCTGAATTCCTTTCCACTGCAAAATAACTGTCTAATTTGACAAATGTAACATAATGGTGACATGTAAGCTTTTAGTTGTCATGTAAGGTATTAATTGAAAGAAATTAATTTTACTTTGTATTTTGGGGTTTGAATTTCTTATCTGCATTGTGCAGATATTTCAACCTTACATTCATGTTTCATTGTGTTGCAATATTATATTTGAAACGTTGAAGTTAATTTTATGGGAAACTTTTTCCCCCCAGTCATTGCTGTTGACATCTTTGACAAGTCTAATTTCACGGGAGCTAGAATACCACGATTTCATGAGATTAAAGAAGATTACCCGAAAGATCTGGAGTCATCTGTTGTCTTCCCTGATACTTTGTTCAGACCTTCAGACAGGAAAGGTAAAACCCTTCTGCTGCCCTTCAGAGAGCAATTATAACCAGCTCCCAAGGAGCATGATTGATCCTCACAAAGCAGAGTGGTACTGGGGTGAGAGCGGGGTGACCGTCTACACAGGCAAACATTATTTAGGGATGGAGCAGCTGTGCATACTTGTGAGGCATTTTGCTTGCCCGCAGCGATGGGAGCATGGGGGGCTGCATAACTGGCTGTACCTGTCTGTCAGGTCTGGTTTGCAGCCCCTCCAACAGCCCTGTCAAAGCAGGAGAAATGCTGTGTCTCTGTTCCCACCAGGATAGGATGGGGCGGCTGCCCAGAGTCTGCAGTCCCACAGCTGCCTTCCTCCAGTCACTGCAGAGGTGGAGAAAGGTGATGTGAGAGACAGAGAATCCAAATCTGGACGCAGAGATGTGTTATCAGAACTAGACAACAAAACAACAGTCTTGAGCTGAGTGATAAGGGGAAGTACCTGCTTTCCAGTGTCTCTGAAATACCTCGAGATTGCTGAGAAGTACCACAAGTTTCCTTGGGCAAGGGAAGAAAGAGGGGGTAACTCAAAGTGCAGTATACACACCATGTCCGAATATCCTCTGAGTAGGGAAATAGTAACCCTTGTGAAAATAATACATAATAACCTCATACAACTTTATGACTTTTGCTCAGAAACAGGGCATATGTTTGTATGACTTGTATCTTTTCTGTAAGAAAAAAGGGAATGTGAATTTTAAGAGACACTGTCAAAACTGAAAGGTCATTATATGACAGAATTAGCAGGGAGAAATCCTATGTGACTAGTTGGTGTATTCATAACACTAGTTCTGCCATATGTAAAGTACCTGCAATTTAATAGCATGCATATTGTTTTAATGTTCTCCTTAAGTTATGCATGGGATATTTATATACTTATGGATCTTTTAGCTTAGAAATTGCTTATTTTCTAGCTAGACTAAATAGCTTTTCATGGCTCAATGGTTATGTGATTATCAGCTATATAGCTGTGAAATGTGCTGAAATTTTATTAAAAATATCAAATATAACATTAGGAGCATGCTGAGTGCTGTAAGTCTAGAGTTATAGCAACAGTAATGTTTCTGTGTCTTTGCAAAGCAAAATTACCCATTTAAATGGTAGCTCTGAAGCTGTGTGAGAAGAATTTAATATTTGTGTTAATTCCATAGCAGTGCCTACAATGAAGCCTTCAAATCAAAAAATATCCTCTAAGTTGAACAGTGCTGCGTTCAGCCCTGAAAGCGCTTTTGCAAAGAGAAAGAAGCGACACCCAGATGCCTCAATACATCATACTGTGGCCATGGTCATTATATACCGATCCCTGGGGCACCTCCTGCCTGAAAACTATGATCCTGACCGAAGGAGCTTGAGGTAAACTTCAGACCTGTTTGTGAATTGTCCCTTCTTCTACTTCCTCTGAGTGTAGGGGAGACAGAGCCGCTTTTGTACCGACCAAATGTCATCAGTGCTGCAGTTGTCACTGCAGTACTGCCTCGTGTCCTCCTCTGGCACACTGTGGGAGAATAACCATGTCAGAAGTGCCAGCCGCTTTTGTTCTGTGTGGAAGGCTGATGGTGCATCTACTTTGCTTTCTGAGTGGAAGCAAGGGAAACCTTTTATTTGCAAGAACCTAGTGAGTCGGTGCTTTGCATTTTCACGTTTAGATCACGGTGCAATTTTTCTCCTTGTGCAGATTGCCAAATCGCCCAATAATTAACACACCTGTAGTGAGCACAGCCATTCACAGTGACGGGGAGTTTCCTCCCAACCTGGTGGAGAAGCCCATCATAGTGGAGTACACCATGCTGGAAACAGAGGAGAGAACAAAACCTGTCTGTGTCTTCTGGAATCATTCCATCACGTATGTCTCTTGCTTGCTTTAGGGCTATGAGTGACCACTGTCTCAATAGCAGAGAAGCCCTGCCCAGGAAGATAATTCTGGAGGAAAACCCTTTTTGGTCTGTTTATTCAACTGGCAACTGATTTCTGGTGAAATAGAGCCATGTGTTTCCCACCAATCTGAGAAAAATGAAAATAATTATCCTCAAACAAAGAATTAGCCATGCAGTTTCTAACAAACACAATGCTGTCATGACTTTCTGCAGGGTTCAGTTTCACCCAGCGGTAATAAATCTCACAATTTCCTTGTATTTGCTCATGCTTTTTGCCCACAGGTGTATATCTGGACAGGCATAGTCCAGCTCCAGTGTTTGAATTCGTGGCTTGCCTGAGGTCTGTAATTCAGGATCTCCAGATGATTCTGCTTTTATATGGACTGAATCTTCTCCTGTTACACTCCAGTGACAATGGACAGAGTACATGGCAAACAGGCACCCACATTTGATGCCTCAGCTGGGGCCAGTGCAAAAAATGACAAAATTAATTCTTCATTTTGGTAGAAAGGAGGACTGAGGTTTTGCAGATAAAATTATATGAGTTAAGACTAAGATTATAAATTTCTGAATCTCAAATTTTTGAATCAAAAGTTAATGCAAAGACAGTTGCACTGATAAGAAGCAACTTACTTTTCATTTCATCAATTATTGTGGATTTGCTTTCATTTCTTCTAGTAAAAAACTGGAGGGAGAGGAAATACCTTCTTTGAGACCTCTGTTGATGGGAAGCAATTGTAATACATAAGCAGAATTTAAGCAAAAATATTTGACTTTCTAGGAGGGAAGTGTTAGGAAGAAGATTAAATACCCTGAAAGTGGCTCATTAGGTCTTTTGTATTGAGTAAAGTTCAAGATAAAGGTATATTTTTCTTGAAAATGAGAAAAATTATATTAATTTCTACAGTGTATGCTGATGTTTTGTTGGGTTTATGGCACAGTGAAAACAGCACACTTCTCTTGGAGGTATTTCAAGCATGTAGATGAAGCAAAAGAAAATGTGCTGAGAGGCAGTGATTGCTCTGCATGTTATGCTTTCACAATATCGTTAATATTACATATGTATTGCAATTTTGAACTACAAAGGCAGGTATACAGTGAGAGGATGATCTGGTCTGCCCAGGGCAAAGGGAATAGTTGTTACTTGTTTCCTAGTAACCCAAAAACTCTAGTAAATCTATGGAAAAATCCATTAGAAGGCAATATCCTGTGCTGGAAATAAAAGAGCAAACTAACCTAGGAAATGTGTGCCTCCTAGTCAGAGGCTTCAGGAGATAATGCCATTGAAAGGATCGAAGAGGCAACAGAATTCTCTTGTGCTTGCAATAATAAAGTACTCCATTTGCCTGCTGTGAAGTAGTGTATTTGCTTGTATGCACAGATGATTCTGTCGATTATAAGGGAATGGCAAGTCCTTTTTCATAAATTTTTAAACATTGTATGGGCTTGAATAACTCATTAGCTCTAAAGTGATTCATCTGTTAGCTATTTGCTGGCAACTTCAATGGCATTGTTGTCTGTGTTACGTCTTCCTTCAGCCACAGTTGAAAAGCAGCTCTTACTTACACTGCACGTAATGAAAGAGTTTTTAGAAAGTGAGTACTTTTCAAGAGAAAGTGATATTACAATTGTGTAACAAATATTTTACTGCTGAATGAAAAAGAAATCCTGTCATATCTAATTAAAATCTCTTTCAGTAACTACAAGACTATTTTTATTAGTCATTAACTTCAAAATAGAATAATTAATATTGATACAAAGTAATTTACAAAGTCACCGGAGTTAACCAAAACTGAACAGGGAAGAATTGTTAATACAAGAGAACTCCTGATAAGAAATATTATTTATTAGAAAAGGTTTTAACCTTTTGTAATAAAAGGTTTTAACCTTTTCTTGTGTGCTTTTCAGAGGAACACTATAAGATATCATGTTACTGCTGAAACATATTTCACATAAGAGCTCTACAGGCAGTGTCTAAATCTGGGGAAATAGAGATGGCCCAAAAACATGTATCTCTCTGTGGTTTTAGTATT
Organism: Sclerurus mexicanus; assembly: GCA_013396755.1. Taxonomy (NCBI): domain Eukaryota; kingdom Metazoa; phylum Chordata; class Aves; order Passeriformes; family Furnariidae; genus Sclerurus; species Sclerurus mexicanus. The sequence goes on along the minus strand of VWZF01000016.1, from coordinate 61,410 downwards.
TTTTACCTTTGTTATAGCCAGTTCTTTCTATGCAATCTCTTCCTCATATTGCTTGTGTGGTCACTGACACAAAAGCAAATGTTTACAATTTTTTTTTTCTTTTTTTAAACTCAAACCAGATTGTTCTAAAACCACAAAATTTGACCATCAAAGCCAGCTGTCTCATCAGAAATTACTTCAGCTGAAGGCTTTTTAAGTTGATGATTCTCTTTCAGGCAGGTGACAGCTATAAATATTTCTATCTTGGTACTTGCAGTCCTGTCTGGTTGTATAGCACAAGCTGCCCCAGAGAGCATTAGCAGTGGGAGGAAGGGGTAGATCAGAGGATAGCTCTCAGAAATGCCTTTTTTCCCCACAGGATTGGCGGGACAGGTGCCTGGTCTTCCAGAGGATGTGAGCTATTTTCCAGAAACCAGAGCCATATCGCTTGCCAGTGCAACCACATAACCAGCTTTGCCGTCCTGATGGACATTTCAAAACGAGAGGTGGGTGACATCAGGCTCATGATTTTCGAGGGTTTTAGTTTTCAAGGGCTTTGATTCAGAGCTTGAGCTTTGAGCATAACTCAGACCATTGTCAGCAGATCAGTCCTATGCTGCAGTGTGTCAGGAGTGTGTTTGCCTGTCCTTGACGGCACCTGCTGTAGAATCTGCTGAAAGGAGCTTTTCACCTGGTCAGTGCATCCTCTGGGTGCTGCCCATACACATTCGACACGTTGAGGGAGTAAAGAGGTGGCATCATCCACTCCTGTTGGTGCTAAAGTAAATCTGTACGTTGGCTCAATAGTAATGAAAACATTAACATTCCAAGTAGTAAATTTGACTGGAGGAAAAGGAAGGAAAAACTCCAAGAAACCCTATCAATCTGTCTTTCTTAGAATGGAGAAGTGCTTCCTCTGAAGATTGTCACTTACACAACCGTATCCATCTCGCTGGCGGCTTTGCTGATCACCTTCATTCTGCTGGTCCTGATCCGCACGCTACGCTCCAACTTGCACAGTATCCACAAAAACCTGGTGGCTGCCCTTTTCTTCTCTGAGCTCGTCTTTCTTATTGGAATCAACCAGACTGAAAACCCTGTAAGTTACTCTGTGCTTATTGCTAGAGTTGTTGTCAGGCTTTAAATTGCAACTTTTACATGCTCCCATCTGTTTCAGTTTAGTTTCTTTTTCACTTCTGTTTGACTTCAACAGTAATTTGAAAAACATCAGATTTTTTATTTATTCATGTGTGGTTTATGTGATTAATAACAATGGCAGAAGATAGGACTATATATTATTTTCAGAGGAAGCCCTGTTGAAGACTTATCCCAGGACCTGAACCCTGAGTACTGGTTTCTTCCTTCCTTTCCATCAGTGTGTTTTGTGTCTTGCATTGTCTGTTCAGTAGAAGGCTCTCCAGTTTCTCCTGGCGCAGGTACCTCACAAGGCCAAATGGCTTTTGATGTTGACTGGTAGTTTGACAACTACATGTTGCTGGACAGGTGCTAATATGCAGGTTTCACACCCCCAGTGGCCATTCTGGAGAAGCTACTTGCCAGGCATGGGACAGCTTGCTACATCCAAGATTCCACAGGAAACCTGTCACTCTGTTTTGTGCCTTCCAGCCACAGTGATTGTTGGCTTCAGGCCATCATATCTGTTGACAAAGCTTAGTGCAGGCACCTCCAGCATTGTGCATGTAAGGAAAGGGAAGATATGAATGGATTGAGTATGAGAGATACACAACACATGAAGTGTGTATGTTCTGTGCTTAGGACCTCATTGCTATCTCAACCATGTGTCATTTTGCATAGTATTGCTGCTGATTCTTAGTAGCATCCATCCCAAAAGTCATGGCTGCCATGCAGACATGTAGGAGACAAGCAGACAAGGGTTCCAGCACTGCAGTCACCTGTACCAAACAGGTACAGGTGCAGATGGGGGGTGACATGCAATAAAAAGTGTGTCCCTAACACACAGGAAGAATACTTGAAATGTTACTGTACGGATTATCTGAATGCTGTGAAGAAAATTAGTCTTTTAGAAATCCATTACTGTACATGTTTCAATTTACACTTTGAGAGGGAAGTACAGTCTTGAGATGAAAACAAAAAAAAAAAAAAAACAAAAAAACCCCAAAAACCAAACAACTAGCAAAAAAATAATCATGCTGATTCCACATTGTCCAAGCAGCAGAAATGGGAGAATAAGCCTACCTTCAATGAATGTCATCATCACCATCATGGTAATGACACCATGTTGTGTAACCACACAGGCCTTACTTGCTGTATAACTTAATCCTGAAGTCTCACTCTGGCTTCTAATATCCATTTGATTTATAATATACATTTTAGAAAGTATCTGACCTTGACTAATTTCACCTTCCAGTAACTGAGTGCTGACAAGACCTTTTCCTCGTAAATTTGAGAACTCTCTTATTAAAACTGTCTTGCCAGGAAGCCTCTGTCAAATAGTATTACTTTTGGAAAATTATATAAAATTAAGCTGCTTAAATTCTTGAATCTCTAAGATTCAGGTTACTCTGTTGACTTTTTTCTTGGGCTTCTCCTCCCACTTTACCTTTTCAAAAGTTGCGAATGCCAAACTGGATAAAGTTTTCCAGTTGGTTGTGTCACTTCCAGTCCCATATGCCAATATTCCCCTGCACCAGGAGCTCAGGTCCCTTATCTGCTGCTATGGATAGATCTTCTGCAGTGATGTGCCCTCTGGGATATGGTCTTATGTCATGTGTGAACCCATGTTACCTTTGTTTCAATATATGCAAGTTTGCATATTAAAATAACTTAGTTCAAAGGAGCTCACCTTGCCAATTGATCCACAGCACTTCATGTAACTTGACCTTTCCCATGCCTTGCTGAGCACTCAACTCATTTTTCACTGCATTTCACTAGGGAGGACTTTATACTCCTTCAGTTCTCCGACATGAATACCAAGGAGTCAGGGGCCAAACCCACATCCCTGCAGAATTTTGCTAGACACTGTGCAGTAAATGATGGCTCTTCATTCCAAAATTTCTTTCATAATACCATGAAGCACCAAGCAAAGGTTTATAAAAGTAGTAAAACAGTTCATTACGTCAATACCACAAATCCTAATGGTTATACTTGGTGAGATGGTTCTCTTTTGCTCCTTCTCATGTTCCTGCTTTGGGGCTCATGATGTGATTGTGTCCTGTACTGTTACCAGTGAAACACCCCAAACTTTTAACCCACTTACAAAGATCTTTAAGTTAGAGAGTGTATTTCATACAGGAGAAAGCTGGTCCTTACAGCCTACCCAGTCGATTTGAGAAGGTAGGAGAGCTGTAAGCAATGTCTGATTGAGACAATTATTCATCTGTCTGTATGGAATGAGAGTTGTCTAACGAGTCATGCACTGATGAACATAAAGAGGTAAAGAATGCTGGAGCACAAATAATGCCGTACTGCTTGGCACCCAGCCTGGCTTTTATGGGTTTCTGTAAATTAACAGTCACATTTCTGGGTGAGGTTTTAATCTTTCCTGGACTATTGATAGAAAGTGATTTATTTTCTTTCTTTTTTCTTACTTGAAAAAGGTAATGTTCAGGGCAGCACTCTACTCATATGCATGTGAGAGTAGGAACAAAAAAAGCACTGCTTACATAGAGGGAAGAAAGACGGTTTATTTAGTGAGCTACATTTTCAATAACACTTGGTGTTATAATAAAGCTGATGCAGTAAGTGAATCCAGAAAGTTGGTGGTCTTTGAATTATTCTTTTGCTCAGCAAAGTTAAACAGGGAAATGTACATTTCTGAGCATTATACCATGAAAAACCACTAACAAGTCATGTCAGAGTCTGAAAGCATGGGAACAAAAGGTTTCAAAAAACAATATAAAACATTTTTCAACAAAAGTGAATGGTTGCACAGAGTGCTCTTAATTCAAGCTTATCAACAGATCCTTGGCAAAATCCTTTGCTTTGCTTCTGAATGGAGAAGGTTAATTGTGAGATTTCAATTCAGGTGTTGGATGCTCGTGATCATTCCTGTTTTCACCCATCAAACTGTTAAATTGGGAGAGAAAACTAGTTAGCAGATATTACAGAAATGCAAGTCTTTGAAGGTCAGAGGTTTCAAGGTGGGTATTTGATCACAAAGATGACTTCAGGTACCAATTTGCCCATTGTAGCTGTTACTCCTAGTCACACTGAGGATCTGGTCTCTTTGGTTTCAGCAAGTCTTTTATTTTTGCTGTTCTCAGCCTAGCAGAGCTTAGAGCTTTGTGCTGCTGATGTAGGATAAAAAGCAAGTGCAGATGTAGGACTGGAAGCTTCAGGTCCCTTTGTTTCTAGCTGAAGACAAGAACTACCTAGCCAGCACTGCCCTGCTTTCTCTTTGTCCTCATGGCTTCTGTTCCTGACTGCAGAGCCTCAAGAGGAGGGTAGGTTAGCTGGGTGGTTAGGGTATTTTATTGTGGTGAATGAGAAGAGGGTTAACTCCCCTACTAAAGCCAGGTAGAGCCTAGAAGCCACTCACCTACTTTGTGGTCAAATACTCTGATTTTGACATTAGGTGAATGACTGGTCTGCAGGATAGGTGGTGATCTACTTCTGGCTGCATCTTTTAGTCTGGTGATAATGGCCAGACATCCTCCATGACTTGTTGAAGTACAGATGTGCAAGGTCTGCAGGGTTCTTCAGAGAAGAGCAGAGCTGCAAGGACAAAAGAGATTGCCACTGCCTTACCCCGTGGATGTACCCATGCTTTTGCTTCTCAATATTTTTTTTTAAAAGAGTCCCAGATGAGGAAATGTAGATAGATTTTTTTCAGACTTGCGGCACAGACACATGCAAGCAAAATAGTCTGCTGATCTTGTGTTGGATTATAAGATCCTGTGAAATTTTGCCTATTTGTGACATTTCATTTCACTGATAAGAAATTTCCTCAAAGAAAGGGTGGATTTTTTCCTGCAGATCATCCGTTACTCACGTTCAGCACATTCACTTTTCCTTACCTGAAGCTTCATGGATTTCTGTTCTCAAAACTAAGGGTTTGCTGAGAAAGAAGGACTTTCTCAGGGACGGGTCCTAAACTGAAGGCCTAAAATCTTCTCACACCTACTCTCCACCTCTGCCAAACACAAGAAGACTTGCTTTGTACTTTTTTGTCTACTAATAAAAATACAACAAAATGTAGTCTACTCCAAAACAAAACTGTAGCAAAAGAGCATACTTCCTTGGACAGAGATCTTTCTGGAAAGAAAGTAGTATCAGAAAAACCCGGAGACTGGCCCTTGATATGGCCGTGGGAGACAGTGAGTGAATGCAGGGCTGAGGGTGCCCATTCTCAGGAGCATTTTATTAACTTAGCAGAGACTGGTTTCGCTGATGCAGTTAAACATGCTGCGGTTGAATTTGCTGCAGTGGCATTGTGCAGGTGAGACTCTGGCACCAGGCAGGGCAGGGGGTTTGCAGGCTCCAGAGGAGCATCCTCACCTCTTGCTCTACACCAGGAGAAAAAGCCAGAAGCTCTGCCAGCCTGAATCCAGTCAGAATAGTTCCATTCCTCACCTTTGCAGAAAATATGCACAGAGAAATTAGCCACAGAATGTGGAGGGCAAGGGCAGTGACTGAAAGCATGTTGGATTGATACAGTGAAGCTGAACCAGCCTCAGAATAGGTGGCATTATTTACTTTAAAAAGGGAAAAAAAGCTTTCACAGTATAAGCAGCTTTTCTCAGACTCTGAAAAAATTTATGGCAGTATATTTGTTCTGCCAGAATCATTTTATTACACTTGCTGTTAGCTGCACAGGGGAACGGGTGACTCACCAGGCTGTGATTCAGAAGAGCAACTCTAATTTCCCTGCCCTTTCCCTTCTACAGTTTGTGTGTACCGTGATTGCCATCCTCCTGCACTATTTCTACATGAGCACCTTCGCATGGATGTTTGTGGAGCAGCTCCACATCTACCGGATGCTGACTGAAGTGAGGAACATCAACTTTGGGCATATGCGGTTCTACTACGTTGTTGGCTGGGGCATTCCTGCCATCATAACAGGTACCCTCAACCACCACCAAACAGCTTCCTCTCCCTGCCATCTTCACTGGTTAGATTCAGGGAAGTTACTTCATCCAAGACAGCTATGGATGTTATTCTGAATCAGGGCAACACTAAGTCATGTCTGGCAGAAGTCAGCCTGAATTTGGCAGTTCTGTGCACTAAATGTTTGTTGCCCCAGTTGAAAGGATACTGATGGCTATACAGTAACATAAACATATATGCACCCAGATTAAATCAGGACTTGATAACCTTGCTTGAAAAAAAGTAATTTTATTCTAACAGCTTTGCTAGTAGCTTTCAGAAATTTTCCTTCCCTGTGCTGGTACCTTCAAACATAGATGCATGGTCTCTCAGAGAGATAGCTGCAGTGGCTTCAGAAGCAATGCTGTCCACAGGACATTACTGCCCTTCGCTGGACATTCCCACTGCCTCCCCTCAAACAGCAGTAAATGCTCCCTGAAGGGGATTTCAGTGGTTCTGTTTTATTTGGCATAAAAGCAAGCTGGGAATACTCAGCAGCCTTTTACATCATTTCAGACACAAAGGCTATAACTTCCAGTTGAGGAAATGTAATGAAAAGCTGGAGGCAGTAATCTTTTAAACTGATCCAGGGTGATCTACAGGAGCACATCCATCTCCGCCCTCACCATGTCTATTTTTGCCATCAGACATTTGCAGTGGTACCCTAAGCACATGGTGCTGTGTTAATTCAGGCAGACAGCTCCTCGGGAAGTGTGCTTCACAGAACAGTTGGAGCGGAGTTTTTTGGTTCAACTATTTCAGCATGTATCTGTTGCCATATGGGAAACCAGATCATAGGCAGACAGTTAACTTTTATCCAATTACTTTTATTTTTATGGATAAAAACATACTGTCAGCAATGGCAAAGGTTTAGATGTCTTTGAGATCAAACAAATAGCTATCCATCATGTACACTTGCAAAAATATTACAGAACAAGTTAGACTTAAAAATACATATTCAGGGGTTTTTTTCTGTGTGATTTAAGAAAGTGTAATACCAAAACACAGCATAAGCTGGTATGGGTTAATTCTCTCTCCAGGGAGCTGTTAAGTTTTTCCATATCTTATTGTGCCTAAATATTTTCTACTTCTACCAGTTTATCCAGAACACAGTAGAAAGCACAGCCAAGGAGGCTCTACCACTTTAGATGTATCCCTGACATTTTAAATAGAAATTGTCCTTGAACTTCGGAAACATTTCAGACCTATGTGAGTTTTAGCAATACATGTACTGCAGTATATTCAGGAACACTGCAGTGTAATCAGATATTTGGCAGCATAATTTCTGGTGGAAAAGAAGTATCATTAAATAACAAAAACTATTTGCATATCAGAAGGATTTCTGTTTCAGGTTTAGTTTCTCAGAAGGATTTTCTGTTTCAGGTTTAGTTTCTCTCCTGAAATTTAAATTAATTCAGACCTTCTTAACAACAATATTATGCAATCTAAATATCACAAGCATACCATTTTTACTTTTTTTCTACTTAGATATTGCTCTCTGTGATATGGAACTATTCTGCACTTTTAAAACTGTGAGTTATGAGTTCAGGTTGTAATTTAATCTCTGAATCTACTGAACTTGCAGTTCCATTTAGATGAAAAGTCAGATCCCTGTTATTGAGAAAGTCAGAGGATTTTGTGAAATGAAGGATAAAGAAAACTAAGCCTTTAGTTTGCCCTTCCAGGCTTATAAATCATCTGAAAAGAAAATTATTTCATCATAAATGGCCCAATGTGGGATTTCTTGCCTTTGGATAACTTTGCAACTGTACGTATTTTAAATAAGCTTCTTTATAAATTTTAATTTATAAACAATAAAAAAGTTCCGACTTCATAACATGAATATTAAACATGGTTTAAATTGCTTTATGAGAGAAGGATTCTGTATTTTTCTTAGTGGAATAGTCTAGATATGTGAAGTAGTTTTAGTCTTGGGACATGTAGAGGACTACTTTGTTTTATTTAAAAGATAAATACCGTTCCATCTTTATCATTGCTATCCTGATTAAAAAGGAAAAAAAAGAATCTGCAGTAGCAGTGGCTTTTTGTATATTTTATTATCTGTTTTGTTTGTTTATTTTTTAGATTTTTTTATGCTCAAACTGACATTCATTTCAAGCTGGGACATAGTGGTCCTGGGGAATCTGTGATGGGACCAGGCCACTTGCAGAGGGGAACCTCGACCTTTAGAAGAGAGGGTAAAACTTAGTAAAATGTTTACATAGGGAACACTCCAACAGGGAAGAACCACATTTAATCACAGCATAGAAATGCAAACTGCCATGAATAAAAGTAGAATAGAAGTTGGGAGAAAGCTTACAGCCACCAAAAGAATGTGAATCTGGAATATTCCTCCATGGGGAGCAGTAGTGGAATATTTCAAATTTACTTTAAGCTTGCTCATTTTAATGTGTTGTTTGATCCATCTAGGGGAGGGATTTTATGACTTCCTTGCCTCAGGAGCAAAGGGCTGGATTTGGCACCCAGCAAGACCCCCCAGTTTTGCCTGTCTTCATGGCAGCACGCTAACTGGTTGACATATGTGTGCAGTAACTGCTTTGCCATGAAGACTGCAGTGCTTGTGTTAAAACAGGTTCTTACATAGCCCTAAAACCAATATCCCTCAGAAACTGGCACTTTTCAAATCCTAAGCGAAGCAGTGAGTCAGGAGAGAGGTGAGGCTGACCACAGTTGCCTGAGTCACACATGGCTGCTGAGCCCACAGGAGCTCAGAAGGGTTGAAACATGCCCCTCTGGCAGCACCTCACCACAGCATGTTCTTGGCACACTCCTGGGATGGGTGCTGGTCCCCATAGGACTCTTGGTCGTAGGAGAGGAGCCCCAGTTCCTGCAAACATCAGCGAGGTATCGTTCAGCCTGCACGCTCAGCCTGCTAGGGACAGCCGGGCAGCAGCATTTCATTGATGTGCCAAAATGTTTCGCTGTATTACATTGCATTGGCTTAATTCTGCCTTTGAGTAAAGTGTTATTTCACATGTTGTTGACTGCAGTAAAAGTTGTACCATGTACCTGCAGACTGCAATTTGCCCCATTTGTTTAATGGAGAATTTTAGGGTAGGATTTTAAGAGTGAAAAAATGTTGTCTGCCAATTAATCTTAGAGCCAGAATCAAACTCTAGTTTAAAGTCCCATTAATGGGGAAATCCAGTCCTGGGAAACAGACTGTATCCATAGAATTACATCTATATAAAATACTTTATGGTCCCTTAATTATTTATGGCTAATTTTTTCTGGATGGCAACTGCTGAAGGGGGTGGTGGAAGGGCCAATGGGAGCAGGGAGGGAGACTAGTCCTGTCTCATTCCACATTTCAGTGAAAACAGATCCAGTATCCACAGCTTTGCCAAAGAGCCAGTTCAGTTTTCATAGACCATAGGTCTGTACCAGATGTGAATATTGGCCATGGGCCACGTTTAAGCAGCAAGAGTGAAACCTTTCCCTTTTTCAGTGTCTTTTCATCAAAGCACACAGGGCTTCAATTGAAAAAAAGACGATTATTAATGCACACGCATCCTCCTTGCGGAGAACTGCACTGCCGTCGGTCTTGGCTGCCTCTTCAGTCAGGACATACGCCCGACACAATAGGTGCCCCCAATGCCCAGACAACATGCTGCAGCCACTCGCCATATGTCACTGGCCACAGGCCTCATAGGGATCGGTTTCTCTGTCTTGAAGACCTCTGCAGACAGGGTACACCTGTCCCAAAGGGGGAAAAGGATCTTTGCACAGGAGTTAGCAGGGATCATTAAAAGAGCTTTAAACTTGATTTGAAGGGAGAAGGGGATAAAACTCGGCTCACTAGAGGTAAGCCTGAGGGCAGCACGCCAATGGTTGAGGGGTGGTGTGCTAGTGAGGTCCTTCTGTCTGCCAGCTCAGTAGTGGCAGGGGTTGGAGTTCTCTGCGTCAGGAAAGACACAAGTGTTATTGATGTGTTAGAAACCATGGGAACAGTCACGTGTCTTAGGGGTTGTTTTGACTCTCTAGAGCTTGATGTTGGTGACAAAAGTGTTGAGTGTTTTTGGGTAAGAATAAATGGGAAGGACAACAAGGCAGATATATCATGGTGTGAATCTATTATAGACCATCCGGCCAGGATGAAGAGGCACAGGAAATAGTCTATAAGCAGCTGGGAGAAGTCTCACCATCACGAGTCCTTGTTCTTGTGGGGGACTTAACAGATGTCCACTGGACATAAAATGCAGCAGGGGAAAGAGTTCAGGACATTGCTGAAGTTTATGGAGGAGAACTTTCTGACACAGCTGATGAGCAAGTCAACCAGAGGAGAATTCCTGGGAGACCTCTTCTTTGTGAATATAGAAGGACTGGTGGGTGATGTGATGGTTGGAGTCCATCGTGGGCACAGCGATCACAAAATGATAAAGCTTTCAATTCTCATAGAAGTAAGGGGAGGATTCAGCAGAACTTCCACCTTGAACTTTCAGAGAGCCAACTTTGGCCTGTTTAGGGACATGACTGACAGAGTCCCTTGGGAAGCAGTTGTGAAGGGCAGAGGAGTCCAGGAAGGCTGGACATTCCTCAAGCAGGAAATCTTAAGGACACAGGAGCAGGCCATCCCAATGTGGCAAAAGACAAGTTGGTGGGGAAGGCCAGCCTGGCTAAACAAGGAGCTTTTGCTGGAACTCGGGGGAAAAAAGGAGTAGGGGCAGGCAACTCAGGAGGACTGCAAGGATGTTGTGATCATTCCCCTGTACTTGGCACTGGTGAGGCCACCCCTTGAATCTCGTGTTCAGTTTTGGGCCTCTCACTCCAACAAANGTCCCTTGGGAAGCAGTTGTGAAGGGCAGAGGAGTCCAGGAAGGCTGGACATTCCTCAAGCAGGAAATCTTAAGGACACAGGAGCAGGCCATCCCAATGTGGCAAAAGACAAGTTGGTGGGGAAGGCCAGCCTGGCTAAACAAGGAGCTTTTGCTGGAACTCGGGGGAAAAAAGGAGTAGGGGCAGGCAACTCAGGAGGACTGCAAGGATGTTGTGATCATTCCCCTGTACTTGGCACTGGTGAGGCCACCCCTTGAATCTCGTGTTCAGTTTTGGGCCTCTCACTCCAACAAAGATATTGAAGTGCTGGAGTGAGTCCAGCGAAGGCCAATGGAGCTGGTGAAGGGTCTAGAGCACAAATCTTATGAGGAGCAGCTGAGGAAGCTGCAGTTGTTTAGACTGGGGAAAAGGAAGCTCAGGGCAGACCTTATTACAAGGAGCTTTTGCTGGAACTCGGGGGAAAAAAGGAGTAGGGGCAGGCAACTCAGGAGGACTGCAAGGATGTTGTGATCATTCCCCTGTACTTGGCACTGGTGAGGCCACCCCTTGAATCTCGTGTTCAGTTTTGGGCCTCTCACTCCAACAAAGATATTGAAGTGCTGGAGTGAGTCCAGCGAAGGCCAATGGAGCTGGTGAAGGGTCTAGAGCACAAATCTTATGAGGAGCAGCTGAGGAAGCTGCAGTTGTTTAGACTGGGGAAAAGGAAGCTCAGGGCAGACCTTATTTTAAAAGTCTTTTCCAACCTAAACAATTCTGTGATTGTATAATTTGCAGGTCAAAGGCAGCAACCCCAGTCTGTGACCATATGGGCAAGGTGTAGGTTGTCAAATCAGGCAACACTGTAAATCAGCAGGTGAAAGTTGGACTCAGAGACTCCCTTGGAATTGTCCAGATTATGAAAAATAAAACAATTAAAGGCGTGTTTTTAACTCAATTGCCTTGGGGCATTAGCAAATTCCATTTTAAACAGTGCTGAAAACAAGCTGAGGTACCTGGGATGGCAGTACGAAACGAATCCCACCTGAGCTCAAGCAGTTAACTCCTGTGAGTTCCCAGGTTACTTTGTCTCTGGTGTTATTTTAGTGACAGCAAGCTCACAGCAGTTAAGAATGCCTTTTTTTTCATAACACAGACACCTACTCAGTTATGATTCATGTCATTCTGCTGCACAGGCTTATTGAAATTCCTCAACATGTCATTCACCCTCAAGGCTCACACCGTGTGAGTATGGCTATAAAACTGTGCTGAAAGAGAATTAATTTGGGACTTGGATTTTTTGTTATTTTTCTGCAGCTGAACTTTGTTCCAGTAGGCAAAACTCACAGTATTATTTGATACAGAGTGAGCAGCGTGAAAGTGTTAATTTACACAAGTTTTATTTCCATATTTACCTTGATTTTGCCTTCCCAGACTGTCCTGTTGAACAAACTTTCCCATGATAATTCTATTTATTTGAAAAAAAGCTTGGTTATAGGCAGCACCTTTCTGATGTACTTTTTCTCCATTTTGCAACCCAGGGCTTGCTGTTGGACTGGATCCACAAGGCTATGGGAACCCTGATTTCTGCTGGTTGTCTGTTCATGACACTCTGATCTGGAGTTTTGCTGGGCCCATCATAATGGTCGTCATTGTAAGTAGGGTGAAGTTGGCATCCAGAGCTGTCTCTTCTTTACTGCTACATTTTCTTTTCTGTTTTGTCAAACAGTAGTCATAAATGCAAAACAACTGTGTTCTTTACATTTGAAGCAGATGTACTGGAGCTTGTGTCTTTTGCTTAAATAGATAAGACATGAGATAAGCTCCTGGAAATCAGACGGCTGCTTGCTAGTACAATGATTGTTTGTGGAGCAATGGCTATATGGCCATAAACCTATTTATTTTTTTCCCATTTGCATTGTTTCATCTTAGAAGGATTGGTCTGTGAGCTTATTAAGCAAATCAACAAAATAAGCTATAAGAAGTCACTTCATCCAGCCGTTGTAAAGGAATATTTTCAATTTCAGCAATTTAAAAGAACGGGCTGGTATCTAACTTCTCCCTTAAAGTAACACCAGATAATATATGTTCATGGTTTGACTCTTCTCTTGAATGCCAAATGCAGTTCTGGTCTCCCCATCTCAAAAAATATGAAGTAGACCTGGAAACAGTATAGATTAGGGTCCCAGCTCATGAGAGACATGGGACAGACCCCACTGGAGGACCAGCTAAGTGGACTAGGAGCCTTAAACCTAGAGAAGGGAAAGCTGCAGAGAAGGAGGGAAGGAGGAACCTGTAACAGTGTAATGGTCTGGAAAAAATTACTATGGACCAAACCATTCAGGGTCTTTTCCAACAGAAGTAGTAGCAGAAGGTGACAGATTCAGAACAAACAGGACAAGCCGCATTGTTTCTCCACAGTGTGTTGATTTATGAACTCCTAGAAACAGGACAATGGTGGTGGTAAAGCTCTGAATGGTTTTGGAAAGTGAATGATGAGACAAATTCTCAGCACTGATATTCACTATGAGTGATAAAGTACAAGTGCACTACCAAGCTAGTATATCCCAGCTGTGGAAATCAGTGGATGCTGGAGGATTTTTCAGTGGAATTATCACTGTATGGTTTCTCTGTTATAAAATACTCTTAAATTTTGGTTTGACCCAACTGAAATAAGACACTGGTCTGAGTGGATTCTGGTCTGGACAAGGACAGCCTTTCTTGAGTTTTTATCTTTCACTCAAACATCTTTGTGTAGGCCTGTCTTACTGAATTTCATCCATGTCAAGTCCCAGGATGTCCTTGACTATGTTACTTTGAAACAAGGTAAACCCTGGAATTTAGAGACCTGTAAGTTGAAGGAAAAATATTCTTGGCACCACAAACCATTTTAGGATAAAAATTGCGTTGTCATTGAAAATGGAGCTCTAACAAATGTACAAAATTAATCCTTGCTATTATGTTATAGCATCCATGTTATTTAAGAATCCATGTTATTTCAATTTTCCTTTCAGATAAACACTGTCATCTTTATACTAGCAATGAAAGCATCATGCAGACGAAGGCAGCGTTCATTTGAAAAAACTGGAGTCACGTAAGTTTGAGTTCAAAAACCTGTAGAAAAAATTTTGGCCAGAAATAATAAAGGAGCAGAATTGCCTAAAACTAAATGTTGGAGTGGGAAATAAGCAAGGTTTTAGGAGGGGACAGTGTTTGTAGAGGCAATTGGAGCTGCTTCACCAGCACCTACTCCCAGGATTCCCTGGAGGCCCTGTAAAACCTCCACCATGTTGCTCTGCACCACCAAGAGTAGGCAGAAGAAGGGAGGAGAAGGGAAAGATCTGGTCTTCAGATGGTATCATTACAGTCCTTCAGATCTTCCATCATATTCCCATCTACACTCTCACTTCACCTCTGCCTGTGGCCTGCCCAGGTAGATGTAATTCTAGGTCTCCCTGTGCTTACCCATGGCTCAGAAAGGTCTCCCCTTTCAAATGTCTGGGTTAGCAGCTATGTCAAGTCAGAGACCCACTGAAGTTTCCATGCTGAGGGCCAGCCTCCCTGCATCCCATTCCCCCATGAGCAGAAAGCCTCACAAGCTGCAGCCTGCTGCCTTCCTGAGCCCCTGTGGCAGCCTGTTCCCATTAACATCTGTGTTGCCCAAAGCTCAGAATTTACCTGTGAACTCAAATGTGATTAGCTAGTGGCAAGACTGCCCCTACACGCACACTTTTTTTTCTCTCCAAATAGGTAGCTGTATGAGATTTCAAAAGGCTGCTTCTAGTTCTTTTTTCAGCCCTGGCTATAGGGTGCTGTGTACACACTGGCATGTTCCCAGTGTCCCTAGAGCTGTAGGCTTTGTGGTTCTCTCTAACCCCAACAGCAGCTTGGGGCTGAGAATGAGGTCTAAATCTCCCTAAACTAATGGAGTATAATTGTTACTTAATGGCAGTGCTTTTACTCATAATATAAAACTTCTGCCTCTAGAGTTGTGTCTGTCTTTTGAAATGTGGAAATCATGTTTTTAAGCAAACAAATATTCCCCTGAGTGCCCTTGATTCAAAACCTTTGGCAGTAATGTTGAGAAGGAATGCAAGAGTGAACTTGTCGAACAGAAATGAGATGGACATGGCCCTTTACTGCCCAAATCTCTTCCTCAGAGTCAAAAGGGCAGAACAGCATGGGCTTTGCAAACAATTTGGTTTGTTTGAAGAAAACTTTGGAAACAAACTTGGAAAGAAATCACCTTTTTACCTGAATATGCTAATTAGTGGAGTAGTGCCATGAGAGAGGTGGGAACTGGGAGCTGGTGAACATTGCCCTAATTTTCCCAAAGGGTCTTTCCAGTTGCGGAGTTGTTGGGCACGTAGCACCATCCATGGGGAGAAGTTGGGCTTTTCTCTTGTATCCCAACATGCTGCAAATGTCCGTCTGTGTTTGCTTTACAGCTCTGTGCTGCGAACAGCATTCCTGCTCCTGTTGCTTATCAGTGCCACATGGCTGCTGGGGCTGATGGCAGTCAACAGTGATGTCATGACATTTCACTATCTCTTTGCCATTTTCAGCTGCCTGCAGGTAAGTTGGATGACATCTTGTTTATGGCAGACCTTCATGAATGCACTGCACCACACAGGCCTCCAAAAACCTGGTCAGCATGAGCCAGCTTAAGAAAAACAAAAATCTCAAGTACACTTTTTGCTCTCTTTTCTCAAATAGAGGGTTCTTTTCTGTAAAACCATAACTCTGAATAATTTCATCTCTCACTTTTGTCATTCTAAAGGTAAGTGCACTACTATAGTAACCTGTGACAGATAAATAGCAGTAAGCAATTATATCTCTCTAGAGAAAAAGTCTTTGTTATTGTCTTCTGTGTGCTCATTGTTCACAGTTGCTCTGTTGCTACTGCAAGTGAGAGACTGTTTTATTTCACCCAGAGTGGATGACTCCAAGTTCAAGGCTTTCACAAATTAAGTTACTGTTAAAAGAAATGAGTCAAATAATGATTTTCACATCCAGTTCCTTGTATTAGGGGTTCTACTGGGTTGCCTATCCTAGTTTACACACTTTTTGATTAAAGATGCAGAAAATTGCTGCTTGTAGGAGACCTGGCTTGGAAATAGTCATGAAGCTTCATGTTGATCGCAATTTGAATGTGACCAAGGGTGGCAGTAACTGTCCTAGCAAGTGCCTGCAGTATTAAAACAGCTACTGCTAGCAGGGCAGTCTTGTCAGCTGCAGCACAACAGCCACAAATTGCAGCCAAAGAGATAAAGAAATCAGATGGGTCTCCTTTGGAGATGACTGTCAATGCCCTGGAAGCACAGCAGATAGGCCGGTCTGAAGCAAGGTTATTTTGCCACTCCAGCTGGTGTGCTCTGAAATAAATGCACCTACTCAGGCTGTAAAACCAGGTATCCACAAGTCTAAAATAAAATTAAATTAAATATAAACCTCATGAGAGGGAGGAAAATCAGCAGCTGGAATTCTCCAAACTTGCCCAGAGAGGCACAGTGGTATGTGGCATTTCACATAATTGTCTTCTTTGAACTTATATTTTTAAAGAGACATTTATGTGAATTTTATTAATGAATAATCCTGAAGTGTTAGTGCCAGCTAAGATCACATTAGATTGAATGTCTAGAAAGTGAGCTTGAAGTTTAAAATTACTCTAAGTCAATTGCCTTGGCTGAAATCATGAAATTCAGGCTTCTTGTGATGTTGGTACAGCTGCAACTTCATGAGCGATTGGCTTTTCTATTCTGTATCTCCAACCAAAGTTGATAACAATTTGGCAGCTGCATTAATTCCCTCCGAGCAAATTCATCTGAAGGCACACACGTGTGTGGCCCCTGCTCCCAGTGAAGGCTGTTAATGTGTGTTCCTGGCAGCCAACAACTTCCCAGCCCTGGGGATTTGAGTGATCTTTCCATTGTGAGATATTGCTTAACCAAGGAACTTAGGCAGCAAAAGTTGGGACCTCTCTGCCACCAGTATCGTTTCAAAGCTCACAAGGCTTTCTAAAGTTCTCTTAGCCACAGTATTAAATACACCCTTCGCAGAAGTTCCTCATTTCCAGAGGTTTTCCCTAAAAGCTGTGGTCTTTTTCGTGTGCTGCTATTGATTTTGTCTCATCATCTGTGTGAAATCTCCAAAATCTCAAGTTCAAACTCCCTGCCATGTCTTCCAGTGGGATACTGAGGCTCCCATTGGATATTTTGAGAAGGAAGTTGCTTTCCAAATTAAGCTCTGCTCTGTCAATCCTGGAGAAACACATCTTTGTGTATATTTTACCAGACCTTTTATGCACATTTGAACTTTGAAGCAAACTATGAAGAAGTCCTAGGAGATTGTAGTGGGTTGACCTTGGCTGGACACCAAGTGCCTACCCAGATGCTCTGTTACTCCTCTTCGCAGCTGGAAAAGGGGAGAGAGAATTAGATGGAAAAACCACTCATGGGTTGAGATAAAGCAGTTTACTAAAGCAAAAGCAAAAGTTTGTGTGAACAAAAGCAAAGTGGAAAATAACAAGGTTTATTCTCCATTTCCCATCAGCAGCCACGTCCAGTCACTTCCCAGGAAGCAGAGCTTCAGCATGCATAATGGCTTCTTAGCAAGCAGCCACTGGAAACAATGAATTGCCCCCTTCCTGCTCCTTTCCATAACTTTTATATCTGAGCTGATGTCATATGGTATGGAATATCCCTTTGATTAGTTTGGGTCAGCTGGCCTGGTTGTGTCCCCTCCCAGAATCTTGCCCTCAACTGGTGAATGGATGTTACAATACTGATGCTGTGCTCAGCAGTAGCCAAAACACTGGTGTGTTATCAACACCCTAGCTACCAAAGCAAAGCACAGCACTGTGAGGGCTGCTGTGGGGAAATGAACTCCATCTCAGCCAGACCCAATACAGAGATCGATCAATGCCATTTCAGTCAAAGACAGAAAACAGTTACTGCTTTTGAAATACAGAATCATGGATTATGAATTAGAATTCAGGGGTTATTTCAAAATGGCTGTTCTCTAATATCTGTATTTGCAGTTTGATAGTAGTGAATTATTTACATTTATTCTTTGTCTCTCTAAAATTATTCAGGGGCTGTTCATTTTCTTCTTCCACTGCGTATTTAACAAAGAAGTCAGAAAGCACTTGAAGAACAGTTTAACTGGAAAGAAACCTCTTCCAGATGATTCCACTGCAACAAGAGCTACATTATTAACTGTAAGAAAAAAGCACTGGGAAAAAAACCTTACTGTTGCTGGTAGAAGTTAGCTAAAATAAACTTATAGGTGGCTTGTCCATAATAAGGTGAACTATATGATTGCTTTCAGTGACTTGTGCAAAGACCACTGATGGCCTCTCTCAAAAGTTTGGATTACTATTTTAATTAAAACTTTTGAGAGAAAATAATTCATTTCCTCAGCATCAAAAACCATTTAGTTCCTTTGAAACTTCATATGTTTCTGGGTAACATGAGCTTCTGGAGGGATCATTCACTATTGCTTTATGTCTCCTTTTTTTTCCTTCAGCGATCTCTGAACTGTAACAACACATATATAGAAGAGCCAAATATGTATCGCACAACTATTGGGGAATCCACAGTCTCCCTAGAAAGCACCGTCAGGTCAGCCAAGAGCCACAATAGCTACCTTGCTTATATTCTCAGGTAATCAGGTGGCAGGTGCATGGCTTTCAGGTGCTTGCCTTTCTCTTTTCATTGCTCTTGTGAAAACCAGAAATGTGGTTCAAATGCTGCCTGGTTTATGTCTTAGCCATTCTGTTTTATGTGACTGTCGTTTTGTTTCGTGCATTTTCTGTTGCATGCATCTTCAGTGCAGAGCTCTAACGGCTCAGTGGTTAATGCAGTGGTTGTGTTAACTATGTGGGCTGTGCTGCCTGGCTCTGAAAATTCAAAGATGTCTCAAGGAGTGCAGTTCAGCTCATTAACTTCAGGCTCTTTCAGAGTGTGATTCATGTGGCCAAAGGCAGACAGCTACATTAGGATGACCTCTGTCTTGCTGTGAAGTGACCACGTGGGCAGTCAGGCACAGGCTGGCTAGCATCCACTGCAGCTGTCTGGGTTTGACCAGAAGAATCTCATCTGTGTGTCTGTCATGTTGTTAAGAACAGTAAAGTGACCGAGAAAGTTGTCCTGTTTTTCTTCTCAAAGGGATGAGACTGCTCATAAACTCAGTGGATCCTCAAGTCAAGCAAGGGCTGGTCAGACTGAAGCAGATTCCTCCATTTTTCATAGGAATCCATCAAAATCCAATGGTAAGAAATATTTCTAAATGCTTTGACCCATTTGTGTGCCTTCTCCTTCTCAGCACTTTCTTCAAACTCTTCTGTAACAGGAAGAACAGTTAGTCTGACTTGGTTGTGTCTTGTTCTCGTTATGGTCTTGGCATAATAAGCTATGCAATGGCTGCCTTACAAGGAAATCCTGGAGTGAAAATATCATAGATCTGCTTCTTGTGATGGTTCAGTTTTCATCTGATAGCTGTCATAGCTGTTGACAGTTTATGGCATCCCCTTTCTGACAAATTATGTGCCATTGCTCTTGATTTTCAGTTGGAAAACTTAACATTTAAGACCTTGAGGCAATATTCTCCTTTACTGCTCTGTGGTTTGTACAAGAAAATGAGAAGTGCCTCTTGTCTGATTTCCTTTCATTTTGGTCTTGACATTAAATTTTGTTGCCTTGTAGCAGTTTTTAAGTTAAGTGCATTTCAGATTCTTGATATTTCTAGATATCTTGCTTTGCCTGTGTGTTGTGTTGATTGAGATCCTATTGAGTTACTGTTCTGCATATTGAATAGGGAAAATGTGTCCTCACACTGTTCTGCACCTCCTGTACACATAAAAGGTCCTGCCCACTATCTGAGCCAAGTGGTTGTGCTTCCCATCATTACTTAGGTGGATGCTGCAGTCCTTCTGAATTAATCCTATATACACTTAGGAATGTAAGAGCTCATCCCTGGCATGGCCTGAAACAGATGCCTGCCTTTTTTTCAACTGTTCATTTGTCACATAGATTTGTTCAAGTCCTGTTCACACTTTCATCACTGTGTTTCCCCTTCCTGCATTTGTAGAGCACGATTCAGACTCCGACAGTGAACTGTCCCTCGATGAACACAGCAGTTCTTATGCCTCCTCCCATTCATCAGACAGTGAGGAAGATGGACTCGAGACGGAGAAAAAGTGGAATGCATCTACTTCCAAAAATAATGAACGTGGTCCACTCCACAGCACACCCAAAGGTACTCCCGGTGCAAGGGGAGAGCAGTGGTCCTATAAAATAGCTTTAGATTAGATGGGACAATTTGCCAGACTACTGTATGACTGAGACAGTACCTCTACTGCCATGCTTTGCTTCTGCAGGAATCCCTGTTTCCAGCTTAGAGACTTTTCTTCTTCACAAAGGCTTGTTCAGGGGGGTGACTGAGTACTGAGTGCTGAGTGCCCTCAGGCAGAGTCGGCTCTGCAGTCAGGTCACCACAATGCTTGGGCATGACACTACCAAGCCAGCAAAATCTTATATAAAGAAGAGAAGAAAGAAGCTGCTTGTTTTGAGGGCAGGGGGAGGAAATACCTGCCTCTCCTCACACGATACAGGCGTGTGTATCTAGTGGTGTTGCAAAGGTACTGGACCTAAAGAGTTAGAGAACATTGGAGATCATGTGACAGGATGCAGGCATTTCTAAGCATAGTTGATCCTGTCCTAGTGAAAGGCGGCTTTGAATGACAAACGTCCAGGCTGTGTGCTGAGGCTCTGCACAGATACAGCACAAGGTGCCTTAGGTACCCCACCCTTCAGAAACCAACCTTCCCAAAGAGGGATCTCTGACCCTGGAGAGCTGAGAGGGTGAGTTTGCCTCACACTTCTCCATAATGGAGCCAGCAACCTTGCTCTGGGAAGGGTTTGGACACCCTGACATGCTACCACATGTTTTAAGAGGTTTAATGCACCCTGATGGCAGTGCAGTCCAGCAAGAACATCTGAAGGATTGCTCTGGTTTGACACACAACTTCTTTCAGCTACAGGGAACAAGACTGGTCAGCAGTTGAAAGAACATATCAAAAGTGTTTTTTGAGCTAGTGTTTTTTTGCATTGCAGTTGATACTCTTCCCAATCATGTGAAACCCTATTGGCCCACAGAGTGTGTAACAGCCAGCGACGGCGAGGACCCTGGCGGGAAGCAAAAACTCAAAGTAGAGACCAAGGTCAATGTAGAGCTTCACAGGGAAAACCAGGTGAACCACAGCAACGAAGCACCACAGGACAAGGAGAATGAAGGGCAGCAGAAGGAGAACAGACCTCTGTCCCACCAGAATAACCAGCAGCCGGAGCAGAGGAAAGGTAGCACAGCCAACCTAGCCTCACAGTCAGACTGGGAGACCCGGGGGTTAATGAGCATTAATTAGTTCATAAGGCAGCTCTGTCGGGGAAGAACACTTTCCAAATGTGTCCAATCTGTGTAACCAGAAATGCCATGGGAAGTTAGGAGGTAGTTGCTAAAGTCTAATCTTTTGGTTTTGAAATAAAGTGACAAAATAGAAGTCTTAGTAAGAAATATAAAACATTGCTTCTTGGTTGTGCTCAGCTTGATAAAATAAATTACTGATACATTTAAAAATTTACATTATTCCCTCTTTTCTGTAACAGGCATCTTAAAAAATAAAGTTACCTACCCTCCCCCACTGGTGGATAAGAATATGAAGAATCGTTTGCGGGAAAAGCTGTCAGATTACAATCAGACCACAATCTCATCCAGGACTACTCTGGGGACAAATGATGGGATCCGCTCTCCTTCAGACTCAGGGGTGACAGTAAAAAATGCTCGGAGGGAACAGTCTCGAGACCAGCTCAATGGTATGGCCATGAACCTCCACGTGGGAACAGGACATGCTGACACCTCAGACTCAGAGTAAGTGCCACATCAGTATGCCCTGGCGAACTGCCCATACTCTGGTCTCTCCCTTCACCTTCCAACACCAAACTCCCACATGAGCAAAAATTTCATGACAGGACCAGAGTCCTTCACCAGTAACTCTCTTGATGATTTGTCCATACCATGTCCCCAGGCCATGGTGTTTCATTGATGGGGAGGCCAAAACAGGTATCACAGGCATGGTGCCATGAGACACATGCTACTAGTCACCTTGGCATGCTCTGAATTGACAAGCTGGTCTGTTACTGGCACACTATGGACAAGAACAGCCTAGCTCTGCCTTGTTTGGGAGAGTTTAGCAGGGAAAGGCACTAGGTTGGAGAGAGCATGGGATGGGTGTCCATTGGGTGACGGAAACCATTGCTGGGGCAGGAGATCCCAAGGCTGGAGGGAAAGTCAAGTATTGATGCTAAATTACCACGTATGCTGCATCATAATCAGTGTGTGAATTTGCCATTGTAAACTAAATCATATACTAACAAAAAGCTGAGTAAGTTCTCAGCCAGAGGGAATTGTCCAAAAGCTCATTACTTATCATAATTCTTGCATTTATAATTAAGACAACAGCCATATGTAAGGTCTGTGCAAGTATTTCATGCATATAGTTACATTTTTTATTAACACAAATAATAATCTCATTCTTTCACCAAACTGAGAGAAAATCTCTCACCCAGCTTTAACTCTGGCACTGTCCCACCATGGTTTAGACACCCATGTTGTCTGTGTGCACAGACCATTCCCAGCTCACTATAAAAGCATGTCTTTGGATTGCCAGGAACTGGCTGATGAAATAGGTCCTGGCTAGCTGGGAAACAGAGATGTCTTTAACAGGCATAACTACTTGCTGCTACCACGTAACACAGCCATTACTGAAGAATAATCAGCCAATTTGTACTAAGCAACTGCATTACATCCTCACCTTTTGCATAATGGAAAACTCTGCTGTTGGCAGCAGATCACATGAACCTGTCTGAAACACCAGGTTTGTAACAGCTTGTAAGGTTCATGTGTGAACCTTACATCCTCACCGAAGTGTTGGCCAAACACAAGCCCTCTGTAGAACTTCCTCTAAAGCCCGTTTCTCTTGTGTACCTGGAACTGTTTCTCCCAGCTGACCTTCCCCTGCAGAGCAGCATCCCCCTTGCAAGCTCTGAATTGGCAAGGCATGGTAACTTCATGGAGCACAGGCCCTTATTTAAAAGGATTGAGTGGTTTTGGGTGGGGTGGTTTGTCTGTGCCTGTTTAACCCTAAGCCTGCATGATCACCTCTTTCACTAACAGAGGCAGTAATGAAACTTCAATTTGAACCATCGGGAAACTGTGATCGCCTCTGCGTGGTTCCAGACTCCTCGCTGCAGGGTCGCCACCTGCCCACCCCGGATTTCATCAGAGTGACCACAGGGCGAGGAGGATGAGGTGGGCATTGCTTCCCACACGGTTTCACGTTATGGCAGACTCCCGACGGCGCACAGTGGAGACACAGTGCCCGGATGCGCTTGCAATAAGGTTGCTGTGTGGTACGCTCCTCACGGCATGAACCCATGCCGAAAACACATGGAAATGGCCACAGGGATGCACTGTGATGGACGGAAACCTGTTCACAGTGCAGACAGTGCTGCAGGGGTTGCTTATTACAGGGGAGAACCAAGGAAAAACATGTTATTATCACAGCGGACCTGCAATAAGTCAATCCGTCAGCCTGAAAACAAGCACTAGATGTCTCTTGTGGATTTTTGACAGCTGCAGTGTGAACCCGTCAGCTTGCTGGGCTCTAAGGGAGGATTTTCCAAACAAGTGTCCTTTGGTTTCTATGCCAGCATCTCTGTCCAACCCCTATGGACGCATTGTCTTAAGAAAAAAAAAATCTTTTATATATATATAAAAAGTGTAGATACTTTTATATATTTTGTATGGTGTTGCAAAAGAAAAAGTTCCTTTGTATATTTTACATTTATACTGATCTTAATTTGATAATAGGAAATCAATTAAAAAGAGGGTTTGATATTTTTTATATGAACATTGCACAATTTTACTTGAATTTGGCATTTGATAAAGTAACTGAGGTTTGCATGGAAGCCACCTTCAGACACAATGCAGTTTTCAAAGTAATACAGTAAAGATTACATCAAAATCCATTACTATAATTTATAAGTTTTGCTGACAGATTTTGGAACACTTTAAGGGCACAGTATGGTTTTTTTCATAACCTCTTCTAAAACCCACAAAATTTTGGGGTTTTTCATTTTTTGGTGTTTCGACCCCTTCTCTGAAGTGCATTGAAATGTTCAGGAACTGAACTTCAGGACTAAAAATAAGTCATATCTTTGTGTAAGATTTCAACACTGTCCTTGTCTGGAAGAAGTCAAATAAGTATTTCCCTTACCAAGAACAAGAAAATAAGTGGTGTGATTGTATGGCAGGTTTTGACTTTGGTCTGGCTCTACAACAAACCAGCATTTCACGTGTCCTAAGAAGAGGGCCTTCCTCCTAGGAGGAAAGCTTTGCGTCAAGTGATGTATTTTGTTTAATTTTAATTTTTTCCCCACTGGATTCAGCACATCGCTCACCAAAGCAGAAATACAAGTCTTTAAAGATGTCCAGGTTTCACTGCCCAGCTCTTTTACAAAGCCCTGGCCTTCTTGGTGTTTCAAAAAATACATGGAAAGCTTAAGGTTTCATGTTTCCCACAAAATGTTCTGGTTTCACAAGTAAAAGAAAGTTAAGTGACCTGTCTGCCATCTTCACCTTCCTGCAATGTGTACAAGTAAAGGAAAAACAAGATGTGAATAAGTTTGCATCCAGCAGTGTGGAGCAGAGCTCAGCCAGTGGCTCCCCATGGTGGGAACATATGACTCCAAGGATGACAGTGGTGTGGCTGTGACCTGTTCTCTGCTGACAAAGCTTTCAGGAGCTCCTTGCCTGCCATAACAGCCCTTTTGGGAAAACACTGGCTATCGTTTGTGTAAATGGGTGTGAAAGGGAAAAATACAGAAGGTCAGGCTAAGTAAAACGCAGGAGTTGAGGAAAAGATGAAAAACTAAATACTGTAATCTTGATTTCATTATATTCCTATGCACCTTCAAAAGTATCAAGGAGGCCTTCGGAAGGAGAGAGGGAGGAAGGATGCTGTTCCTTTAAAAATTATGCAACATACTGTGTGACATTTTCTGACAGAAAAAATTTTGAATGTTTTAAGGGTCTGGCACTTGGCTGTGTGCTCAGGCATTGTGTATAACCCATGCTAGTTGTTTTTACATCTGTGTATGTATATTTGGTCCCAGTGAGATGTAGGTAGTTTTTATTTTGATCAGAATTGTTGCAGTAAATGAGGGTCAGTTGTATTAATGACAAAAAAATTAAAACCTATTTTTATGACTTTTTAAAACCTTTATGGCAGATTAGACACTGGAGGTTGTTGGTTTTGTTTTGGGGGTTTTTTTAACAAATGTATATTTATTAATGTGCAGAACACTGGAATTGCAGCACAGATGAAAGGAGAATTTACAATAAATTAAGAATGTTTTTTGAACTTGTACTCTTCCTTTGGTGATTTATTTTAAGAGCAGTACAGATGCTGAAAGTCCAGATGGCATTTCCTGGAGTTTGGAAAGTAGCAGGAGCGGGGAACATAGGGGTACCCATTGCTCTCACTGGGGAAGCAGAGGCTGCAAAGCATCAATGAGCCAACACACACGTACACTGCACACACACACCCCCCCTGCCAGCCCAGAGCCCAGTGCCCTGTTCTGGCACAGGGTCCCACTGCATGCACTGCATTTCTTTCCAAACCTGTGATATTTTTCAGACATGGGAAATGGTCTGTTGAAGAGAAATACCTTCTGCTAACCTGGAACAAAGCAGATCACCAGGAAAGCGCTGGGTTTAGAAGAAGAGGTTGGAGAGCAGCTAGAGGGGGTGAGGCAGCTGGCCCAGCCCAATGACAGCCGGTGGTGACAAGGGCCTTCTTGGACTCCCTTGCCTGCATTCTTGGCTCTCCCAAGCCAACTGAGGCCAAGCCGTGGTCTCACTCAGTGCTTTTCAGGCTGTTATGCAAGTCTTCATTCATGCATCTCCCTAGGCACAGCGGTGACCAGCACATCTGCCAGTTTTCTGGAAATAAAAGTATTTCTCAGTATTACCTGGCCAGTGTGAAGTCAGGTGGAGAGTGCCTGGCTACTGTCATGATTCAGGGGCAAAATCAAAGGCAAGATCTTCAGCTAGCAAACAGCTCTGCTAAAACTTGCCACTAAACAAACTCAAGTAATTAGCCCAAAGGGAAACAGTTTTAAATTTTATTGTACAAGTGCATTTTTTGGCAGAATACTAATACTTGAGTTTTTTCTCAAGTATTAGTTCACTCTTCTGTGGAAAAGCAGAAATAAGCCTCAGGCTTTCACATAATCAGGATAGTTAAGGGACAGACCAGCCTGTGATCCTGTCTCCAGTAGCGACCTACAGCAGATGTTTAGGAAAAGAGGATTATCAGCCATGCGTTACATGGCAAGTTGGCCCCAGCGGGATCCACAGCCTCCAGCACGCTGTAGCTCAGGGCTCCCCAGAGGGAGGGGTTGTACTTGTCTCCAGCAACACATTTTTTTCCTTCATATGTCTGTCATGTAAACTTCTAGTACACAGTGGGCTGCCTGATTCAGTCACAAGCAGCAAGAAGTTTTTTCTCATCTTCAGCTTCATTCCTGTCCCCTACGATGGACAACTTTGCTGCTTGCAGCAGGAGAGGCAGTGAGCAGTCATTTCTCAGTCACCTTCTCCAGGTCAAAGAGGGAGACAGGCTCTGTCCTAGAGCACAGGGGTTGTTTCTTTCCACCTGAACAGCTGGGATCTCTGTAATTGCTCCTTGCACAGAAACACTGCAGTCTCTTTTACCTTTCCTTCTTGCCTTTCTTCAACCCATTACCAGGTCTAGTATAGCCTTTTTGGCAGTGGCAGAGAGACAGGAGACCAGAGCAGCCTACAAAATGCAAGCAGTATGCCTACCAACGCCCCAGAAAAAGGAAATAATTTTAAAAACTCTCAATTTCTTTAACTTTTCCTGCTCTAATCTTTACAGTGACAATTGGCCTAAGCAAACTGCAAAAAAATCCTCCAGAGGACATGGACCAGTGGCAGCAGCATGGCATGGTGAGACTGCAATAACAAACAGTCATGTAGCCCAGCCCCTCCAACAACTCAGGTTCAAATATACTTGGGGATTTGTCTAAAACAGTCTTAAAAATCCTAAATGATAATTCCAGTACATCTGCCAATAGCCTGTAATAGCACTTCCTAGGATGATGAGTTAGTTTGTCCGTGTCCTTGTCACGTTTGGGCACACTTGCTTGCTCACTTGCAGATGTTGTTCCTGCCAAGGTGTAAGAGGATCACAGAAAGGAGATCCCCAGTAGTCTTGGTGAGATGTTTTCATTGTCCACACCGACAGCACCTGCAACGCCGGGACCAGCCTGGGATGCATTTGGGCCCCATAGCCTCTTCTGCAGAGGTTTTTTCCTGCCTTTATGCTCTTGCTTGTACGTATACAACTCACTCCTCCTCCCTAAAAAAAGCAATTTGTACTGGACTCATTTTCTATTTTAGTCTCTTGATATTTGGATCTATCCTTCAGTTTCTCATACTCATTTTGGATTTCAGTTCTGTCCATGAGGATGCCTGGAGGCAGCATCTGCAGCCTTTACAAGCTATCCTTTATTTCATCATTCAAACCGTGAATGAAAACACCAAATGAAACTAAGCCCAAGAGGAATTTTGTAACACTTCCCTTCTTGCCAAGCAAGTTTTGCACCTACCTCATATCGATTAATGCCAGCCCACACTGACTGCATTTTGCATAGGAGAAAAGAGTGTGGGGCAGTATCAAACCATTTACTGAAGACATGTCCCATCTGCTGCTGCTGCTCCTTTATCCACTGTGCCAGGCACTGTATTAAAGAAAATTAGATTAATCTGAAGTATGTGTGGCAAAGAGACCATGTTAATTGATTATTGTCTTCTAAATACTTCAAAGCATTTGTAAGTGCCCCCAGGAGTCCCCTGAAGCTCTGTAATGGGCTGGTGTGGCCCCTTCTGTCTAGGTCAGACATCTGCTGCTGCCATCCCTCTGCTCAAAACCCACTGTGAACAGAGTATACACTCCTTCAAACCCAAATTTTACATACCCTAAGCATATTGTCTTTATTTAAAGGAGGCACCAACTGATTTCTCTCTGGACTGTGCTTCTTGAAGTGGTCCCAAAGCACCACAGCCTTTGCACTGGGTCAGGAGACACTGCAGAGGTGGAGCAGAGCTGAGATACCCCTTAGGGAGACAACTGTGCCTAAGGTCAGAGCTGCCCTGTCTCTCTGGCAGCTGCTGTGTGTCCCAGGGCCATCCTTAGCCAAAATGTGGGACTGCTCCTGTCAGCATGGCCTAAGGCTTCTGGAGCCCATCCTGACCTCCACAAAGCCATCATTTTACATCAAATGTACCTGTGAAATAGAAATGAACTCAAAGCTCCAGCTTTCCAGGTGCTGCCACTTTCTTTCATTAAAATAGCTGCAGTGCCTCTAGTTGGATGCTTTCTAGTATTAGTTTCTTACAGGTTAGGTTTACTCCCTGTCCAACTCCCAGATACAACAGTTTGCAAAAACACCAACCCCTTGGGTTAATGTGTAGGAAAACCTCTTGCTTTTGGTCATTTGATGGAAGCCCTTTGGAAGTCCATCTTGAACGAGCTTGGTTGCATGTTAAGCCTGTATCACACTTCCCAAGTGAAGCTGGGTCTGTGTTTTTGTTACATATTCATGTGCTCAGGGAGACAGTGAGAATGTGAAGTCCTGTTCATGTCTAAACAAGGCAACTGAAGCAGAGGGTCCCTGTGAATGACTCATTCTATGGAGCCCCTTCAGGTTAGGAACATTCCACTGAATCCCATACAGAACAGCAGCAGCTGTGTTTGGAAGCCAGCAAAGTGAACAAGTTTCAAGGTAAAGCAGTAAATCAGATGTTGCCTTTGAGAAAAATCAGTACCTTATATTACGTTTCAATTTTCTGGATAAAACAAATGAAAAAGCCTGGGATGGTTCGTTTCTTCACTTCCAGCTGCGCAGTTTTCATGGATGGAAAGGATCAGGAAAAAGCCCTGTTGGCTTAGGGTTAGGGGTTAGGGCATAGGGGTTAGAGGTTTCAGGGATTGAGGTTCATATTGCAGGCACAAAATGGCCAAATGAATGGGAGTGAGCAGGTGGTCAGGAGGGATGGAGCTGCTGCATCATCAAAGCACTCCTGACACACAGCTTTCTCCACCGGGTTGTCCAAGTTAAAACACATTCCTGACTGATCTCATCTAGGTTATGCCAAGCACAAACCAAAAGCGTCTTGTGTATTTTCTTCTTGCTCACTTGAGTGACAGGGCAGCTCCCCATTATGCATCACTTCCCTGCGGGCAGCTCTGGGGCAGAGCCGGTACCATCACAACAGCAGTGACCCCAAAGGGGTTTCTGTCTGTGCTGGTTCCTCTTGCTGGAGCAGACCAGCAGCAAAGCACTCCTGTGACTTCCAGAGTGTTTAGCTTGCCTCTGCCGGTGATACAGATACATGCCATGCCTCCCTTGGGATTTGCTGCAAGCTCCATCTGTGTTAAACCTGCCTCTTAGGAGGTTTAACACAGCAGGCTCAAGGAGGGGAGCTTTGCCTCTGCTGGGCTGGCTTTTAAGGGCAGGTGCTCAGTACAGCAGCATTAGCTACAGGGATGAGTTACAGTCAATGGCCATTGCAATTAAGGGTTAGACAAGCAGAGCTGCCTGCGCTAATTCCCAAGATCTGCCTATTGTCCTTAGAGACTATTTACATGTTTCTTCTGATGCTCAGCCTCCAGTTTCAGAAAGAAGGTAACTTGCAGGGAACCACCTTAAAAGTCATCAGTCTTAAATCTCCTCTCTGTAGCAAACTGCCCTGCTTGCTCAGGAGTTCAAGCACCACTGTTGTATTGCAGTGGAGGAGACGCGCCAGATGAGGACAGTCTCTGCTCCATGAAATGGCCATGTGTCTTAAATAGGGCTAGTAATCAGTTCACAGAGATTTTTCTTGTGCTATCTCCTTCACCCTAAAAGCTAGGTGTAAAACTAACTCAGCATAATAATCTTACACCATAAAACACCTTCTTTAATATTTTAAACCAGTGTAGACTATTCTGATTCATTTCTATAGGTATTACTATATCAATAAGTACTAATAGTACATAAAGTGATCTTCGGTTTAAAAGCCACAACTGAAACCTTCCAAACTTGGAACAGATTGATCACACAGTTTTTCTACATATAGCCAATTTGCTAACAGCCATGGAGCTGGTTGGTGTGACATGGCCTGTAGAGTCCTTCCATGTACCCTTAGAGAGGAGAGAGAAATAAAAATGTGTGAACAGTAAAAAACCCACCTTAAGTAACGAGATTGAAATAAAAATTACCTTTAATCCAGCACCAATCTGAAATCCATCAGATGCCACATGGCTAGTTATCTTATATATATATAACATATATATACCAGCCTTTTTTATGTTTATAATCCATCTCTCTTTGATGCTTATAGTTTCATACAAAGCCTCATCCAACACAACAAGGCCGTACCAGACCAGCTGAGTTTGCTTTGCCACCGGGCAGGAGCTGCAGCAGGGCTGGGGACACAGCCTTTGAAATTTAGAGATTGCTAAAGAGAGCTGCACTACTACTCATCCTTTCTTTAGATGCAAATTTCACTGAAGTCCTTCAAATGAGAGAAGAAATATTCCATCATTGATTCTCACTTAGTTTCTCCTCCTGTGTTGTAGTGAGCAGTGGGCAAAGCCCAGGATTTTCCTGCTGTGCTGGTGTTCATCAGCCCTGGAGAACACAGCAGACTGGGAGACAGGAGAGAGAATCACTACAGCACCTGCCACATGGGGCATCTTCTCTGCTCCCAGGGACATGGATGAACCTCCTGTCTCTGTTCTGACCAAATTCCATTGAAAACAAAAGAGAACTGGATGCACAGAGTGATGAAACAGCTGGCTCCCATGAAGTCAGTGCTACATACCTCCGAGTCTCTTTCCTACCTAGAGGCTTTCTTAGAGAAAAGGAAGACTTCACCATTTGTCTAGGGGTCCAACTTGAAGATTTCTGAGACAATCAGCCAGAACTGCCGGGTAAGAGCTGCCACGAACACTGCTTACAGACTGCATCCAGCTCGTGGCAACCCCAGATACACAAACCCAGGACACCTGCAAGAATGCAAAGAACCAGAAGAATTTCTGTCATGAAACCCAACAGCACTTCTGGAGAAGTCCAGGACAGAACAGTCAGGTCACTTTTCTCTTAAATAATCTTCTTACTGGAAGTAGGTCTTCTGTTGCTTTTCCCCACAGGGACTGATGTGATGTTTCAGAGTGACTAAAGCTAATGACCAGCACAGCCCAGTGCAGGAGTCCATCTCCTGCAGGCAGGACCTGAACTGTGTCAGTGTAAAAATGTGTGTTTTCCCTGCTGCTGGAGCTGTCATTGGCCTGGCCAGTACCGTGGTTTCTGCCCAGCTCTGTTGGGAGTTTAGCTCTTGAAAGGTGCTGCTCCTCAACCAGTTCATCAGTGTGCTGAAATGACTGGGCATCTTTATCCCTGCCATGAGCAAACCCACAGAGAGGCAATTCTTCCAATGCATTGACTCAGCAAAAATCCAAGAAAAAGGGAAAAAGTCAGAACTATGGCTGTGTTAATTGCCCTTCCTATGGCCACCATCTCCCAACAGTGTTGTCTACAGTTGGAGGGATGAGCGTGATGTCCTGGTGCCTCCTGGTGCTGAACCTGGAAATGGCACATCACTTCCCTGTGTCATCAGTGCATGCCACGTTTGTGTGATTGCTACATTTATCATAGATAATTTCATTTTGTTCAATTCATTAAAGCATGTAAATACATATAAAATGCAGAGGACGTGCTTTTAAAATTCTATTCATAAACTGTGCATGATTGCCAGTATGTTCGCCATCAGTGGGACATTCTCTTCACCTACTGTCACCATCGTCTCCCAACTCTGCATGCTACAACTATGCTCGTAACACACCCATTTTCCAGTCTAGAAGGCCAGGATCTACTTCCTCACCTATTTTTCTCCTTTTCTTTCGTGGAACATTCAAGAATTTGCCTTGCCATTTGGTTACCTGTTCAGTTTGGGGTTTTGGTTTTCTTTTTTTTTTTTTTTTGGCCTTGGTAGTAGTCAGGGATGTTGGCTTTTCTTTGATTGAGAAATTAAACAATCAGGATTTGTTTAAAGAAATCAGCATCTAAGGCATTCCAAGAAATCTTCAGTTACAACCTGACTTTCTCTGATCCGTGCTTATCCTTGCTGGCAGATCAGTTGGCTCCAGCTCCTCAGCCCACACACAGTGTTTTCACTGTAGCCTCACTCCACATCAGCTGTTCATATTTGCCCCTTTCCTTGAACACCCTCTTGCCTTCAGAAACTTCTTTCTGGCTTCCAGCTCACTAGACCTCTGGAGGTGCTCTTCAGTATCAGGACCAGCAGGCAGGAGATAGGAGGACTTAATCTTGCTAGAAAAAAATTGTCACTGAAAGAGTGGTTACGCATTGGAATAAGTTGTCCAGGGAGGTGGTGGATTCACCATCTCTGGAAGTGCTCAAGAGGTGTCTGGATGTGGCACTTGGGGTTATGGTCTGGGGTGATTATGGTGGTGCTGAGTTGACAGTTGGACTAGGTTGATCTTGAAGGTCTCTTCCAACCTTGATGATTCTGTGATCTCTGGTGGCAGTTCCCACCGAGACTGGCTCACAGCTCTGGGGACATCCAAGCCTTTTCTTTTCTTTGGACAGTACCAGAAATGTGACTGATAAGGGAGTCATGTGCCTATGGAGAGCAGCCAGGGGACCCACTTTGCTGTGCAGCCTCCATATCATGTCCTCCATCTTCCGAAGGGGATCCAGCTGGCAGGAGGCATGGCTGCAGAGCAGCCAGAGCTGCATGCTCCCGTGGCCTGATCCGAGACTGTTTGGTGGCACAGAGATCCCTGTGCAGCTCATTCTGCTGTCCCTGCCTGCAGAACCCAGCACCATCCTGTACAAAGAAGGAACAGCAGAGACCCTCACTGGACCTTCCTGTGCTGAAGTCTCCAAGGGTGAAAGGGTTCTTTTGGACAAAAAGAGATTTGAAAATTGTGGTTTGGGAATAAAGGTGGAAAGGGAAGACTTATCCTTATCTCTGAAAGAGCATGACCTTGCAATCCAGGCAGCAGAGGCTGCACTGTGAACCTTCACTCCAGTCCTATTTCATTGCTTGTGGGGGCAAGTCTGCACTGGAGGCTGCACACAGACATCTCCCAGCTTTCAGGGAGAGTTCAGACTTGTCCACGGGGGCTGACTTGCAATATATGCATATATATATCAGTACAAATTTAAATGTTGCATCCAAAAAAATTGTTATTTTTTTGCTTGTAAGTATGCTGAAGAGATAAATCTATTCTAAAAGGAGGGGGGTGGCAGGAGTGGAAAGTTTTATAAGAACAACATCAGCTTTGCTCCCCGTGGTTTGCAGGTAAAGGGAGAAAGCACATGAACACTTGATTTTGAAGCAGGAAGATGAAAGCTTCTCTCAGTCCTAAGAGCCAATGCAAACACTAAGAGCCAGTGCTTTTACTGCTGGACTGTAAATACTGTGCTGCTGTAGTGTGAATGAGATCCGTCACCTTGCCTGTGCAACATCTCAACGCTCCAAAGATCCTATTCAAGTGAGAACAGAACAGAACAGAGGTCAGTCCTGCCTTCCTTCCTTGCATGAGGACAGCACTGTCCTCCAGCTCTGCAGCACCAGCCGGGGCAGGAACACTGCCAAGAAGGTGCAAAACTAGGAGTGCAAGTAAGATTTACACAAGCACCTCTGGACTAAAACTGCACTTCGAGTGCAATTTTTCAGCCACTATAAATTCAGCAACGCAGGTTTCAAACATATTCACAGGGTACAACAGAGATTTCAGTTCAGTCCCAGCGCTAGCTGACACAAGTTGAGGTTTTTCAGTTTTTCCTAATCTTGTTATCACGTTCTCTACTTTGGAAAGGAAAAATACTTTTCTAAGTAGTTATTCACATGAGTCTTTGAAACCAAATATTTCAAGACATGGAGAGTTTAATGACCACTTGAAAGTGAAATCACCTGCTTGCAATTTGTGGTCCAAAGTGGGAGAAAATGACAAAAAAAGTGAAAAGTCAGTGAATTTTAAAAAGCATGTCAATGCTAATCTTCTAAAAAAAAAAAAAAAAGAAAAAAGAAAATTCACCTGCCAGTCAGACTGCTCTTACCCAGTTCAAGCCTAACCTTGGCCAAATTCCAGCCTTGGCAAAAGCTGTGTGAGCGATGATGTCAGCGATGGTCCCTTGTAGGAAGCATGGATGCCTGACCCCAGCACCAACCTCTGCTCTCACCTCGCTCTTTTTTTTGCCTCTCTGCTTCCAAGTTCTTACAGCTCTGCCCCTGCACATTTTCACAACCATTTTGGGCTGGGTCAGGACAGGCTGCAAGCCCCAGGGCAGGCTGGAGCATGGGATTCAGGCACTGATCTCAACACTACTCCACAGTGGTGGGGCAGATGGGTGTGACAGAAACCACCACCCTCGTTACAAATGCACTCAGCAATGGTGATGGTGGTGATCATCCTGCAGGTAACAGCCAGCTCCAGCAGTAGAAAGGTGCCTCTGTAGGTTGGCTCTGCCAGATGCCCCCGAGAAACTGTGTCCCCATGCAGGACAGAGTGAAATTGCCGTGGCCAAAGGCCAGTTATGAGAGGAGCAAGGATCTCATGCAGGAAGTCAGTGGTTGAGACCATTATCCAGGAGCAGCACAAGGGAATGGAAAGAGAAATGTACCAACCCCTCTGAACAGTACAGACTACTTGAAAATGCTGGTTTAAACATGCAAATGTCGTGTTGCTGGATGCGTGCCACCTGTTGTGAAACATCCCATGCAAGAAGCTATTTGCAGTTTGAATTTCACAAATGCCCACTAATTCCTGGCTCCCAGCAATATGGTGAAGTTCACTGGGAGCAACAGCAGCAATCACTTCATCATGTCAAAGGTCTTTGCTTATCATCACAGCAAGAAGCTGAGCTGCACAGAAGCTGAGAGGCAGCCTCCCCCTTCTCAGACAATGAGTCTGTACTAACCAAACACTGCTCATACTCACCTGTACCTCAGAAGAGGATTCTTCAGCAGAACTATGAGGTTCTGCTCTGATGACAAAAATCAAAGTCCCTGAGCCTTAAAAGTGAATGGACACCATTGCTGGAAAGGTTTCCACTGAAGAGCAGCACGTTAGCTTACGTATTTTCTGCATTAGCCATCTTGGTTTGCTGCTGTATCCCATGTTAAGGATTAACTAAACTAAAAGAGGACAGCAGAGCATATGTTAAAAAGCCTGCAGGAGCTGCAGCAGAGGTTAATTGCATCCCAGATGCTAATTGCATCCCATGCCAGCTATGCTACCAGCAGGATATGGTTAACCTTTCCTGCTATGAGGCACTGCCTCTGTGGCTCTCAGCAAACCTGGGATGTCATTGCCAGAACTCCTAAATTCACCATAACAATGTTAAAGGCACTTAAACTACCAGACTGACTGTGCCTTAGTCAAGCGAGTGCTATGAATCCACTGGGCTTAGGATACACCAGGCATTGTACCAGCAATTCAACAGCATAGCCTTCCAGGGATAATGCACTGAGAAAACTTGTCCTCAGAATGGGATTTATAAAAAGCGAGCCCACCTGACAGAGATAAAAATAACATAGAAAAAAAAAAGTGCTGAGGAAGGGTCACAAAAGTCTTTTTCTCTTCACAGGTTATGGAAACACATTCAGGCTGTGGGGAACACACATTCAACTGCTAAAAAGAGTGAAATGCCTTCTCAGTATCCTCACAGCAAGCAGCACTTCACCAGCAGTACAGCAGAGTTCAAACCACTCAGCAGCTCCACCCATCACTGAAGTAATGCCCACACCCAGAAAGACACAAGTAACTACTGAGCCTATAGGGCAGGATAAACATTTTCTTGAAAAAAACCCAGCAAATTTATCAAATTTATTGTGTGGAGTTTTTTTTGTTCTAAAAGCATTTGCAAAGCCTATTCAAATTTAACAAGTAGTTTTTTTGCCTTGAAAACTTTTTCAGACCAGGTTCAGAAGACTGTCTAAGAGCAACTGAGTTTAACGCCAGGGTGATGGGAACCAGTTGTACAGATCTTGGCTCCTTCAATCTGAGCTCCGAGCAGAGTTTGGTACCACAGTGTCCCCAGGCTGGCATGTTCCAGTGGGTTTGGGCAGGCCCAGATGCAGACAATTTTAGGCAGCTCTGACTACTGATCTCATGGACACCTTAAGTGCAGGGGTCACAGGTGGCTATACAATAGCTACATTTTGAGATTTAGAGCCATACACATTTAAATCCTTGGAGGCACACAGAAAAGGAAATGCTGCCTGGTAGAAACACAAAGGTAAAAAGGAGGTAAGGACTCATTACACAAGAGCAATGTTAATGGCTGGAAACTGCTACTGTCAAACAGAGCCTTATAGCTGGCCAAAACTACCAGCCAGGGTGTCCTTGGTTCTGCAGTCATTTGCCAGCTCTAAAGATCTGACTTTGAATTCCAGGTGGTGGCAGCCATAACAGTACCTACTCAGCAACTTTGGGACTTCAAAAGCCAGTAACTCATTCTTTTGAAGAACAAGGAATTGCCATCAGTGACTTCAGCTCACACCATGCTCCTGAGGGAGGGTACAGCCCCTCGGCCCAGCAGAGCTGGGCTCCTTTCCTGCAGGAGGTGGGCACTGGATGGTCTGTGTCACCCAGAGCCGTGGGTGGAGCAGCCTGAACCACCTCAGTGATGAAATGGATCTTCCTTAAAACCCTGCAGCAGTGAGAGCCCCAAACCATCACTGCACTGCAGGACAGACAGACAGTAACAGCAGCAGGACACAAAAGCTCCAGCTGCTGACATGCCCCGGTGTCTAAGGAGGTTTGCTCCTCACCATGTGTTCGGAGCAGGATGTCATGGGGAGACCCCGTGGTGGGCTGGGGTGGCAAGCTAAGGCAGCAGCAGGGTGATGCAGGCAGAGACACCCCAAAAACAACACAACAGGCAGGAGGGGCCCCTTTAAGTGCCCCTCTGAAGTGCACATAGACTCCTCACGCAGCATGGGCAACACACAAGAAATTAGACATCCCTGTGCAGTTACACAAGTCAATCTCACTGGGATCACAAAGATGTGGCAGGACAGCTCACAGAGCCAAAGTGCTTCCATGCATGGATACAGACTCTCCAGGAAGGACAGGGAAACAAAGGAGTCACCTGGATGTGAGAGAGCAGTAGGAGAGCACAGAGCCCACCCTGGGGCGGACAACATGCAAGCCGCAAGCAGGCAGGTTAGGATTAGAGAGGTGACCTCTGTGGACGACAGTGCTGTGGGAGTCTGCCATAGCTCGTGTGACCAGGAAGACAACTGGAAGAAGCCTTGTTCGCAGGCCCTGCTCCTCACACAGCCACTGTGGTATCTGCTGGAGAGACAGTACAGAAAGGCACAGGCAATTCAGGAGGTCTCTTCCCAACACAGTTACGGAGAGGCTGATGTGGGAGATGACAGCATCTGTTATACAAGAAGCTGAGAGAGCTTGGGCTGTTCTGACTTGAGAAGAGCAGGCTTAGGGGAATTTATCACTGCAGGTTGTGCAGTCTCCATTCTTGGGGATATTCAAAATCTTACAACACAGCCTGAGCAACCTGCTCCAGCTGCCCTGCTTGGAGCAGCACAGTGGAAGATGATCTCCAGAGGACCTTGCCAACCTCTGCAGTTCTGTGAATTTTACAGTAAATTTTGAAGACACAGAAATGGCTACATCCTTTTTCATGTCTTCACAGTTGAACTTACCTCTACCAGAGCAGATTGTGAGATGATATAATAAAACCCACAGTAGTATAACACAAAACATTTGTGAAGATTTTAATTAGGATATTTACAGCAAAACTTAGATGAGGACAACATGGAGCACTAACTCCTGAAGTAATTAATTCTACATTTTGCAACATAACCTCATAAAATCACATAAAAGTCATGACCAGGACCCGTAACAACTAACCTGATACAAATCAGGAGCTGACATGAAGCATGAATTGTCTTTACAGTTAACTTGTGCATGGACAGACACTCTAAAAACAGACCTTAAATTGAATTGATTTTGGCATCAGTGAAAAAGAATGATTTTTCCCTCTCAAGCAGATCTACTGTAATGTCAAGTAAGATTTTAACAAGTCTAGGTTTTGTCTATAGGGCTCCCTGAACTTTGCCATGTTTAACTTTGCCAGACCAGCAGGTAGACATTGAAGAGCCTTCTCCCCCTTTTACTTTTCTTAGCAGAAGAAATAAAAGGAATCCTTAGAAGATACCAAGAAAACTGAAAAGGATATACATACAACAACCCAAACCTTCAGATCTGCTGAAAAGATCTATTCATGCTACAGCTTTTCCTGCTGCCTAGAGCAGATGTGAATCTCAAAATTCTACACCCACTCGGAAAGCCCTGCTCCTGCAGAGCTGTAATTTAGGGACAGTTACCTTCTACTACCATGTGAAAAGACAGGAATTCATTTTTGTTGACTTGCTTTAATAAAGTTTTATTATAAGCTTAGGGTGTCCTCAATATGCACTCAATCCTTATAAACACTGATAATTTGGTGGGGTATTCAGCTCTTCCTAATACCACTCCATCTTGAGCCACGGCAAGATCTAATTATTCCCAGGTCTGTATTAAGCTAGACACACAATAAGGAAATCCCTATAAATTTGTATTTTTCTCAAACACAGCAATGCATTCTTTTCTCCAGGAGACAAACCAAATAGCCTTAGCTGTAGCAGCACTCAGTTGTGTGAAAGCATTTAACATTCAAGACTGTTTTTATGTCCCTAAGATCTGTAATTCTGATTTCTGTAAATATCTGAAATCACTACTTAATAGAGTTTAAGAATTCACAGCATATTTTATAAAACTATATAAAATGAAAAATAAATATCTGTTGCTTGGAGTTCATTCAAAATGCTGAATTTGAACATCATTCAGTCCTTTTCCTCAGTTCAAAGCACAAACACACATTTAGGGTAAAACAATATATATACTTTACTAGGGATGGGTACCTTTATGTAAGGGGGAAAAAAAAGCATTTCAGTTACGCCTAAGATATTCATGATTTCAGACATGACTTTTATATTAAAATTCTTGCACGTGTAGCTACTATTACAGTTAACAATTCAAGATATCCCTTGATACATATTAACATAAATAGCACCACACAGTCCAGTAAAATTGCACTGGACTGGTTTTAGTTTTAAACCCTTTCAGTGCTAACAGTCACGAGCTGGGACTCTACAGTCAACTGGCCTTAAGAACATACAGATCAACAAAAGCTGCATTTATCATAGTTTTTATTATTCTCAGGCAGCAAATTCTCCAAATGCTTCAACAAACAATCCCACGTGTTACGTTGCTGGTTCTATTTTGTCAATCTCTTCCTTCTTCGGACTCTCCCCTCGGTTTTTGCCCTGTTGCATTGTATACACTGATGGGCCCATCCTCAGGATCTTCCCACTGCCCAGGCACTCATCAGCCTTGTAGAACACGGCAAACTAGAAGATAAACACAGGGAGAGCCTTTTTAGCAGTTGCAAATAGTATGGTGGGCAACTGCAGACTGTGCAAGACCTGCTGGATAGTGAGCACATCCATGTATATTTGTTCTGACTAAATCTTAAAAAAACCCACAAACCTCCCAAAAATTTAAATAATAATCACTCCAGCTAATAAAAAAGCTACTCTGTTTAATTAGCCAGATCAGCCAAAACACAAAAAAAAGGAAAGAAAATTACATCTAATAACTTACCTGTCCAGGTGTGATAGCTCTTGCTGGCTTCACTAGCGTTACCCACACACTCCCATCTTGGTTTAGAGTCAGGACACAAGGCACTAGGCAGAAAATGACCAAACAGTTGAGAGTTAATTCTTATGTCCACATCAAAAAGCTTTGTAACTAAGCTAAACAGATCTAAGTCAAGATACTACTCCACAGAATTGTTTTATAAGACACTGCAGAAACAGAAAAACAAGCCAAAACACTTCAACTGTTTCTGAAAACCTAGACTAACACACTACCAGAGTTTCACAAACTGAATAAAACAAAAAATAATCCAAGGTTTGATTACCCAGTGCCATCTGGTGCCGAAACCTGAAATGACACTCCATCATTTTCTCTCTAACAAGCTCTGCCGGAGGTTCCTCTGCTATCCAGTGCACTCGGTTTGTCCGCAGGAGGTCTCTGTACAGAGCAGGGTGGTCTCTGGATGGTGCCTTAAAATACATTTATTTAATGCTGATGTTTTTGCTAGAGAGCGTATAACTTGTAAAGCATGAAATACAGAGGAAGCATCAAGCCACATCAAAATGCAGGCAAAATGAGTATGAAAGCAAGCATTTATTATCACTTAAAATGGGCTAAAGCAAGCCTGAATTATTGTCAGTCTTCTGCATCTCAAAGCCACATCACTTCTTGTATTCTTTTCCCTCCAATGATGTATCTGCCTTCTTCAGGCTGAGTTCAGAAATCTACTGTCCTCCTCTATCCTATCTCAACAAGATGCTACCTTCATGTCTGATTTCCCCAATGACACATCCTCAGCAACAGTGTTGCACACACACACACACACAACCTTCCTCTAGGGCATAAAAGAACTATCTTAGTGCCCCTGTCTGTTTCTTCTCGATTCCCGTTTGTTTATTGTCCCCCTCACCACTGGCACATCAACAAGTAGCAGAATACCATCATTATAACCACATCAGTATCAAATAAGAATAACAACTGCATAAACAGCAAGAGACATGAACAATGCTAGCAAGCTGCAGAATTCCGAGTCACCTCATATGATTAGCCATTAACACACCAATTATTTGCAGTATTATATACATTCTGCCTCAGTTTTGAGCATGATGAAACTGTATTACTGGTTCCTAATTCTTTTACTAGAAAAACAAAGCAGCAATACATCATAAACAAAGATAATACACATTTTATAAACCCAATTGTACTAACTATGATCAAACACTCATGCTTTAGAGTAGAAAATGAGAGCTCAGTAGACTGGCCGATTCTTTTCAGTATTTGCCCTTCGTTTGGAAAATTTCTATGCCAAAATTGAAATTAATTTGCTACTCAAGAAAAGTCCCTTTGGCCAAGATGTTTCACTGATGCTACACTAGTTGGTTCTTGTTTCCTCCAAGAGGAAAGTCAAGAATTCTGCCCAGGTAGGATCACAATCCATACAGCAGCAGCCATAAAATGCTTGCATTAGTCATTTGCAACACCAGTGTTTAACTCACCACATAGACGTCTCTAGTGCTGACGTCTTTGTCAACAACAAACCAAGCATCCTGGAGGCCTGCCAGCCTAGCCCTCTGGCCTATTGTGTAGAGGAACCATCCTAAGGAAAGATCAAAATGGAAAGCTGCTAGAAACTTTTAATCCTTTACTTTCAGAAAAATGCACTAAAATAATTTTACCACTAAACAAAGAATAGCAAACCAAACTGTCTTAGAGAAGCAGGCCAATTACAAACCAAACTAACATCTACTTGAAAGTTTTTATCTCCACCCAAAGCACATGATTTCACACTAATCTATTTCAGCTGTGGTATTCTTAGGTTTTATAAAAGAAAAACATTTATTTGAGCTTCAATTTGTGGTTCTGCTACCATTTAGTCTTGCCAATTTCCCTTAATTTTATGGACCAGTGCAACATCCTACTACCATAAATTACTTGGGAGAGGAACTTGGTTCTGGCAGCTCAAACTGAGGACACTAAAGAAAGAACACATAGGAGAAAAGGAGAAGTTAAGCTGCTCGTGTTTGATGTCCTGCTGTGTATCACTGAGGTGCATGGTGCATTTTTTCTGCAAAGCACTAAAGAATCTGAAACTGAAGCACTGTCATTTCGAAAGAATTAAGTGAACAACGGTCCCTTGGTATTAAAATAACAACTACCTAGTATCAACAGAGTAACCCTAACATTTATAATTTACTTTCTTGCAACACAATCAAAAATCAGTTGTAGTTCAAAGTTCTAATACTGCATAAAGCA
The DNA here is from genome assembly GCA_013396755.1 of Sclerurus mexicanus. NCBI lineage: Eukaryota > Metazoa > Chordata > Aves > Passeriformes > Furnariidae > Sclerurus > Sclerurus mexicanus. Next base: position 19,454 of record VWZF01000016.1, on the reverse strand, counting down.
AGATTTTCACAATTTAACAAACTGAGAAAATCCTATGGACTTCTATGGGATTTCACAAAATTTGTCCCTCCAAATATAAGCAGAAAAGTTCCATTTACCTAAAAGCAACACATTAAGGTGGGTTAGCCACTTACCTTTGTGTGTTCCCATCACCTTCTTATCTTCAATGGAAACAAAGTTACCTGGTTGAGGTTCCAAATACTACCAAAGAGGAAGAGGTAAGTCACAAGACGGCCCAATAAAAACTCAAAGTATATTTCAAATTCCATCACTACATTCTATTGAAGCTGAAAAACAGCTTCTCAAGAAGCAAACCCTGCTCAAGCAGCTTCCAGATTCTTCCTTGATGCTGCTCTAGGGAGAAAAGTAGGAAGAGCAGTCCCTGTCAGCAGTAATTCTAGGCTTCACTCCCCTATCCTCACATATGCCAGGGGACATCAGGGTTCAGTCATTTGCCCCACTCACACCCCAACCATTTGTCAGAGCCTGGCAGACACAGAAGTGCATGTTCGCTCCTTTTGCTACAGAAAGTGAGTGACTGCTGATGGAGAGCCAAGATACTTCCTACAGGTTGTTGGTGTGAGCTTCTGCCTAGCCCTGGGACTTCAAAGGGAGATGGGATATCACTACCCACTGTGGGCCACAAACTGCGGGAGATATTTTATAAAAAACAAACACTAGAACAAAACAAAGACTGTCACAGATTTAGTGTTGCTCACCTCAAGAAGGAAATTTTCAAAGTTTCTTTCACCAATGAAACAGACTCCCATACTCTGAAAAGGAAATGTGGAATTGAATCCATAAAAGCAGAGAAAAACATTTGAAATAATGTCTATTAATAATCTGTCCAAGATGTTCTCCCCACCACATATCCCAGACTATCCTAGGCATCCCATAAACAAAACCACATCTGCTCCAACACAGGTAAACTAATTCTATGTAGTATCACTGAGAGCAGTAAGCACAGAAAATAAGACAAATAATAGGAAATAGAACACATGTTCAAAAAATAAATACATTAACCTTGGTGACTATATTGTATGTATATCAAAAACAGAAGTCTCATTCATATTAAAGTATAAAAGTAACAAAATGATAGTAATGGTCAATCTCTTGAAAAAAAAATTTCAAAAACAAATAGGCTTTCCTTTTCCCTTCAATTACTGCCTACATTCTTCAAATACTCATTCACAGCAGACGAATACAAATATGAAAACAATCAAGACAGCATTAGCAAAATAACTATGGCCCACATTACATTTTTTAAGATCAACTCATGAAGTGTTAGTTCTCAGAGAAACATAATTTTTTTTGTTAAAGAGTAACTGTGGGAAAAAAGTATGATCTGATTTCTAAAGACATACTGAAAAACAATTACAGTGAGGAAGCCTTTAAAAGATCTGGAAAATAAAGACCAAAGGCTTCTCCACTGCTCTGACAGAGGATTCTTTCCTTCAGGCTCACAGCATCCTACACGTTCACCTTCACCTTAGTGCTTCTGAGCTACAACAGTAGACAAAATATCAGTAAGCTAAAATACACAACTAACCACAAGCTCATAAAAGTACTTCTAAGGAAGTAGGCAGCTATGAAAAATGTTTCCCAACCTATTCTATTATGGTGCTTGAATTAAACTTCAAAAAGTTCAGAAAAGTCTGCTTTAGAGAGAAATACAAATCAAAAGAGTTTAAGTGTTACCATGCCTCTTTTTTCTTTAGTACATGATGAAGGTCATGTTCTGCTGCTATCTTCTTTACGAAACTTTTTGTTAAATCCCCTAAAGGGAAAATGGTTTTCCTCAAAGCATCCTGTGAGATCTGACTTAGAAAGAAGGTCTGGTCCTTAAAGAGGTCAGCCCCTTGAAGCAGTTTCACAGCTGCAAAGTGAAACACATAAAGCATCTCAACATAACTACCATTAATAGTTCAACTTCCTTCCCCATTTTGTTTGGCAATCAACATTTTAGTTTTATTATTTCCAAATATATGTTAAAGACAGTATTTCATAGGCTTTTCAAAATCTAACTGAAAATGTTCGGGTATTTTCCCACCAGTAAAAAGGTCTAGAAAGATTCTGACTTTGTACTGTGCAGAATCCTAAGAAGTCTTACACTGCCCCATCTATTGCAACAGTGCATGTGCCACTGGTAAGGACATCAACCACACCAAAAAAAATTAAAACAACTTTCACATTTTATGTGAAAGAGAGAATGAAGATTCAAATACCTTAGAGAATACTGTTCTTCAAAAAGACACTGTTTTGCCCTGAAATCTCCCTGCTATAAATCAATGATTTGAACAATCAGTGGAGTTATTCCCAATGCTCAGAGATGAGAGTTTGACTTTCTTCTTTAAAATAGATGTAATCTTCTGATTGCCCTGATCAAATAAAATTGGTACAGTTTTTCAGTCATGTTCTGTCAACTCTCTTTAAAAGCCAACAGCTCTGCTGTTGTACAAACACTACTTATGTGTTTCACAATTCAAATGAACACAAATTACAGGCCAATAGTTCAGTCACAACCAATAATACAAAATCTCAGTAACAAGGCAAAGAAACCTGTTTAGAACATCACAAAATACTACAACTGTGAATCACAGCCTGTCACATGTATAGACAGTTGGTTCTGCTGGAGCCATTTCAATTTTTCTAGAAATAAAAAAACAAAAACAAACACATAAACGCCTTTAAGTCCAGAACAAACAAATGAAAGTGGGGAACCTGTAAGGAAAAAACATCACATGGCAGCTTTGCATAGCAGTAGTCTGTAAGTTTCTTTCCCTTTGGGTATAGCATGCTTTTGACTATACATGAGACATTCATCTGGCTCTTAAAACAGAAAATTTAATACTTGACAAGTCAGTGTCATTTTCAGTACTGTAAATACCCTCTTTTGCACAACCAACCTTCTACAAAGGCTGGTATTTAGCTGATAATCACTGTGTATAAGGCAACAAATGTCACTGATTCTATGACACCTAGCACCGTTTAAATTTCTCTGGGATGAAACGTGAAATGAAGACACAACTTACTATTTCTAACTTCAAAACGGTTTCTGAAAAGCTTCTGCGGTTTTTTAACATGTTTCTGTTGAAACACCTCCTCATCCTCTAATGAGGTCCTTGCATAATGCCCAGTAGCAATTGCATCTGCTCCTATGAAGGAAAAAAAAGCCAAACAAAACACAAAGGCAGCTCAAAACAGGATTGCAAACATCCAGTAGAAAAAGCAGAGAGCCATGACAGCAGAAAACCTATAGAGTAGTCTTACACTGACAATAATCATACTCCTGCTATTTAAATAACGTAAACTATTCACCAGCATGCCAGTACTTGTGTTTTTGTGCTTTAAGGACCACCTAAGAATGTAAAATTTAATGGTCAGGTCAATGCATGTCCCTGAATTAAATCTGTTCCTACACATGAGCAAGCCAATCTAGCAGAAGATGTCCTTGCCCAGGGCAGGAATATTGGAGTACATCTCCTTTAGAGGTCCCGTGCAACCTAACATTCTATAATTCTATTTGTAAAAGCAAACTTAAAACCAATTACATTGCAATTACTGAAATACTGCCACAGAAATATGTGAGTTAGGCAGGCACAAAAATTCATGGTTTTCCCCATCTTTTAAAGAGTTTATATCCTTTAAGCATTTCCAGGGCACACACTGACACACTTGAAAATGTCTTACCAAGGTTATCCATAGCATAATGGAGAAAGTAGTTGAATTTGATGTGCTTGTTACATACAATATCAGGATTAGGTGTCCTTCCCAATTCATACTCTTTTAAGAGGTCACTGTGAAATAAAGATTCAAATGTCTATCAACACCATTAACATGCACAATACTACTTGAGATTGGATGATCTGTTTAAACACAAGAAGCTGAGTCCCAGTCACACTAAGCATTTTATGTTAGAAATAAAAAACCCACTAGATTTTAACTTGCAAAAAACCAATGCTTTGAAGACTTTCTCCAGCTTGCATGAGGATAGGGTCAAACGACCACTTGCAATCTTGTAACCCTGCTTTATTAAATTAATACCCCCTCAGGGCAGACATGGCAGCCCAGTGTGCGTATCCTACTCATCTCTTATGCAATACTTTCAGAATTAAACAACCTTATTTATTTCTTCAAAGGGCAATATGGTGGAGTACACAGCAGGAATTACTGTGTCTCAGCTGAACAGACAGTAACTTCATCTGCAGAACTGTCACCACAAGCAATCAGTCGTGGGGCTTAATTTTACACACGTTTTCCTATCCTTTTTCTTTCCTTCTAGAAATTCAAAGTTTCTTAAAGTTACACTATAGTGTTACGCTGTTGCATAACTAAAGTACTGAGCATTATTTGCTTGAAAACATTGAAATAACTAATGAAAGGAGCATACAGCGATGTCCTGAGATATCAAAAAGCCTAATTGCTGCATTATTTTGCTTGTCCTCAGTAGCCACTGAAGTCAAGAGGAACTGAGGGCACAGACTGGATTTAAAGGAACAACAGCAATCCCAGTATTTGCTTTTACTTTTCTCCATCTGGAACAGAATCAATTGTTCCTTTCTTACTGTGTTATACATTACATTAATAAACAGAAAATAAAGCAACATGCCTTTTATTTTGTCTAACACCTTTTTTAGAAGTTCTGAATTCAACAACTCATACTAATAATTAAATCACCTGGTTTTACCCAGAGCTGCCTCCCTCTCGTTGGTTCAGCACCACACTCTTATGGTACACTGGGAGGTTTATATGGGGCTCAACATAAAGCCAGGCTCACATTAGTTCAGAGCTTCTAGTAAAGCACAGAACCAGAGAAAGGGCAATGAAGGATGTCAAAAGGCAAAAATTGAGTGAACTTTCCCAGAACAGGACTGTTCTGCTATTTTCCTCAGACTGTCCAAAAGTTTGGTACTCTGATGCAATTTCAACATGCAGTAGAACCACCGTGACCAGGTTATTCCTCAGTTTCTCCTAAGGTAACAACAGCACTACTTGAAGGGGGAGGACGAGGATCAGGGAACACCTTTTATGTACTTATGTTCAGTGCATAAGGATCAGTTATGCTGTTATACCAATGTGTCCCTTCTTATTCTTCCTCCCAAGAAAAACTCTCAGCTTTTCCCATGCAGAACTTCCCTTCAGTGCAACAAATTCACAGAAAATTTGAGCACTCTCTGTAGAGAACAGTTTCAAATTTGTCCTAAGTTTAAAGAAGCAAGGCTAGCTCACAATCATTTTGTGGCAAACTGGTTTCAGTATCACTGCATATATTACACACAGAGACAGTAATAAATGATAGCACTCCATTAATTTTTTTTCCAAGTTGCAATAAGATTGACCAGTACGTGGGGAGCTGAAGAAAGTGGCAACAAACCTACTGTTGCACACTTACAACTAGTGAGAAAACTTCTATTGATTTTAAAAGTAACCTACTAAGGTTAAAATTCTGACCTTAAATAAAAATCAGAGAGAAAATAATTTCTCCACTATTTCACAGGCCTCAGGACTTTTTCTTAGCACTGATAATACTGCAATGTATTGTCATTGCCCATTATCTCTCCATTCTTGTTTTACACCATAACACGGTACCACACTAAAACACTGAAAGAGCGTCTATTGTAATTGTGTTTCTACCTGAATACTTCATTCCAGTATTCCTTCACGTAGGAAACCTGGTGAAACGGGATGTCGAGCTTCTGGCACACCCGGTAAGCATCCTCGCAATCTCTGTCAATGGAGCAAGCTCCCTGTTCATCCAGAGGGTCCCAGTTCTTCATGAACACGCCGGTCACTTGGTAGCCTATGAAAGGAAGGTAAGAATCACTCAGAAGGCTGAATTCTTACAGCCTGGACCCAAAACCCCGTGGTCTTCAAGACTTCCTTGAGTAACTGCTTCCTTCAGAAGACGCGAGTAGCGCCGTACTCAGCGAACATCCCGCTACGCCATTGCACGGCTGTGCTTTTTCCTACAGCCAACTCGGTCCCAGCTCTGCCGGCAGCCTAGTACGGCCACGTGTCACACGGCCGAGCTGCTCCCACGCCCCCCGTCCCCGCGGGGCCCTGCCCNGGCGGCGCCGGCCGTGCCCTGCCGGCGAGGGCGGAGCCCGGGCGGGGTGCCCGTGAGGGACAGCGGGACAGCGCTCCGGCCACCCCAGCACGGCCGGCCCGCACACACACCCGCACACAGAGCTCCCCGCCACCAGTGACCGCGGGCACACGCTGAGCCGCATGAAGGAGGAGCCGGAGGAAAACATCGCCGGAACGGGGGTTGCAGCCAGCTGCGGGTTGGTCTCTTCTCGCCGGCAAGCTGCGGCCGGACAAGGGGGCACGGGCTTACGCTCTGCCAGGGGAAATTTAGGTGGAATATTAAGGAAATTCTTTACAGAGAGTAATCAGGCACGGGCACGGCCAGCCTAGAGAGGGTTAGGGTCAAGAGACTTCAACATCTCACCAAAGGCCTTCACTGAGGACGCTCTGACACTGCAGTGGCCACTGAACAGGCGAGAGGGAGGAAAGTGCCTTCAGATAAAGCCAAGGCAGTCACCTTTTTCAGCACCAAAATGCTTGACAAACTCCTCTGAACACCTCTTCTACTTAGAGACAAAGTGTTTAACTTTCACCACTTCTTGAATTAATACCAACAACTGAAAATATATTTCCATCTCTAGACAAACTTCAATGTATTAAGCTAGCACATACATAGTAGAAGTCTCTAGTCTTCAAGACAGGCTTATCACTTCAACATTTATGAGGTACTACAGTGTGTATTTTCATTTCTAATCACCTCCTCCCTGTATTTAAAGTCTCCAAAGGTGGCAAATTCTATTATTTTCAGAGTAAGAAAATTTATGTCTAACCTTTAAGTATTAAGACTAAACCATCTGGCAGTACCAAACATGCTGTTACTTTCTCCTTTGCAACTCAGAAATTCTGTTCCACTGGCATTCAGCAATAAAATGTTTGTTTCCGGACTTGCTATCCCACCCTGAAGTCCACTGGGCTTTACCTACATGTCAAGATTTGTTAGCGTAACACTACAATTAGTCTAATTGAAGCCTGTAATAAAAAGTTGCTATTTTGTAGAACAGTTTGGTAAACAACTTTTATTTTAAATTAAAACTTCATTGTACATAGGGGATAAGGAATCAAAGGACAATTGCTAGGAAAGAAAGAGACAGGTTTCCAATATTTTGCCTCAGAACAACATAGTTTAAGTACATCCATTGCAGCATATCCATGAACAAAATCATTATCAGACTGACTATATCATGACTGTTAGAATTCTATTGTGTTAATGTGGTTCATCAGATAATCTATAGCCATCTTCAAAAAACTGTACGAATGAAGAGTAAAACCTAAATACTTTAAAGATCACAGTTGCCAAGAAATCTTCATTTCAGTTCAAGTTCAGAACTTGAGTAGAGGGGAATCCAGATTTTCTTTGTTTACATCAGGACTCAGAGTGATAAGAGGTGAACTCAAATCAATTAGCTGAAAGAAAAACAATAACATTTAGCTATTGTAGTTGTTGTACATCGTTACTAGCAGCTATAAACTCTATTAACAGTCTTCTCAAGTACTTTTTTTGTTTAGGTTCCTGTTAGTATCCAGAAGACAAAATATAAGCACCACACTCAAGCTTTTACATTCAGTTTTAAACATAAGCTCATTCCTAGGCAAGCACAAAGTTCTCACAAGGTGGTTATTGCGCATACTCACCTTAAAAACCTAAAGGCCTTTGCAAGTTTCACTAAAATGCATATTCAAGTGACACTGCCATCCAAGGCAGGGCAGAGCACTTCTGAACTCCTCTGAACGTGCCTCCAAAAGTAAGACTTCTGCAAGCCTCCTCTTTTGACATACTCTGACAGACTTGATACTAAATTGATCCCAACTACATCTATTGACAAAGGCTGCATCCACCATTCATCTGACAATATCTAAAGGCATCTACCTTCAAACTACTAACTTACAAAAAACACTGGCCCAGAAATGCCTGTAAAATTTAGAGTAGATTCCAGTACACATATTCCAACTAAGGAGGGGATTAGGAGAGGAGCTAAATAGTAGAGAACCTTTCTTTTTTGATTAAAATGACCTGCTGCCAAGAACAGAGCATGTGCAAAAAGAGAGAAACAAGAGTAAACATGTCCGCTTTCCTGAAGACGGCTTTCACTTTCTGCTTCAAAACAGTTTAATTCTGTAACTGCTTTAAGTACTAAGTTCTTTCCCCATTCTCCTTTTCTTATTTGTAAATTGCTCACTGACCTCTAGTTTAGAACACATTGTTTGGTTTTGAACATTACATTCTCTTCACTTAAGAGCACATAGTATGTATGTCATATTGAGCTAATATTAAATAATTCCTGCAAGTATTGTGGAGCTGCTCTGCAGGCAAGGGTATGCAGCCAGTTGACATTTTTCTGCTAACATATTTGCACCAGAAGATTTGAATAAAACTTACCTTTATCTGCCCAGAGAATACAGGCTTTGGAGAAATAACCTTAGTCACTTCAGGAGTATTGGAAAGGTCAATCAGAGGTCTATTTTCACATTCAAACGTGTGTGGGAGAAATTTGTCTACTCCAATGTCTATCAATAAGGCCTTTAAAAAAAAACAGTTCAGGTTTTCACCTCTATTCACCATGCTTCCTTCATAAACACTGAGACAGTCAATTTAGCTTAAACAGATTTAATAATCACAGGGCAGGCTTAATTTAAAGCTTGGATATTTTTCATCTAGGATTGTTTGCACACAGTGCAAAAACCTCAGTTCTTGCTCTGCCAGTGTTGCGGAAAACACAATGAGGCAAGAAGAAAAGCTCCTTGGAGCATAAAACAATTTTTCACTTGAAATCCGAGTCAACGCAAATTTAAAACAGAAGATTAATATTTAGATAACTCAACTACAATTATTGTGTAATGTTATTTAGCCATATAAACTATTCTGTGGAGCTTCACACTTCAGTTATGCTTTTGTCCAGTTTAACTACCCCATACATGTGCTGAGCAGTTCTCTAACAGATACTTTGTGTCACCAAATAAGCTAACCAGAAACATATTGATGCAATAACATCAAGTAATTAATCTACACATTATTCTACACCTCAATATTTGTAAATCAATAGCCACTTTGAGATAGGTTAATATTTCAGAACTACCAGTTCAGTCCTTTGTCCTTAATGCCTGTGGAGTGCCAGCTTTCACCATGAAGGCAATACATTCCTGAGAGAGGGGAAGTGTTCACTGAAATAATTAACTGACACTTAACTAAATTCACTGCTACATGGGCTTTGGGATTTAACTCTCCATTGTATGCAGATTTGCATTCCTGTTAGGTGGTTGACTATAGCCACAGCAATGTTTTGGGTTGTTGGGATTTTTATCCCCAAAATGGCTTTACAGCTGCAACAGGAACTGCAACAAGACACTGCTTTTCTAATCAAATCCACAAGAATTTTACAGCACTTTTTCCAAAGCGGAAATTTAATATAAGATCTGCAAGTATTTGACTATTCAGCTTTGAGATGGGAACAAACATAATGGAAACACAGAACATATGTTCAGTACTAAAAATAGGCACTAGAGGGTGCACACAGTAACAGCTAATCCATTTTAACTTCATGTGTATCGAAGTGCTTTTTCTACTTGAAAATAGTACTGGAAATAATTTGCTTTCAAGCAGTAAACTTAGTTTTGTAGAAAAATTTATTGTCATTTACCTCAGGTTTTTTCTCTTCAGCCAGCTGATTTTGTACTTCAGCCTCTCTTAATTCATTTTCCACTACTTCTGTGGCAGTTTTTTCTGGTGAGAAGTTAAGCACAAGAGGTAGCACAGGTGGAGGAGATACATCATCTTCTGAAGAAGATACCTGTGTCTTACTATCTTGCTTCTGTTTAGAACTAGGGAAAAAACCATGAGCAATAGTTGAGTTCTTTAATCAGCATGAACTACTAAAGACAGAGAAGCCAATGCCCTAATCTCATTTTCTCCTCTTTTACCCCAAGTTTTAATGACAAAAAGGATTTCCATATTTCATCCAACAGAATGCTAGTTACTGGCAAAATACAAAATATCTCATGCTGCAATAAATGTATAGCCTACCAATGCAAAAGAAAAAGAGTTAATGGCTTCAGGATGATGAAGAATTTAATCTTAATTGACACATACATGCAGCCTAAACTTCACACACGTAGGCATTGATATTGCATAACATTGGGACACCCCTTTCAGTCCCTGCTGAAAGGAAGTACTGACACCAGCTGGAGGACCACAGGCTGTAATCTGATTAGTGTGATTAAGTTAGTGTAGACAGAGTAATTGTTTTCTTGAAAGAAAAGACTCTTTGGGACATTTGGCCTAAGTAACATGACACACAGAGTTTTCTAGCCATAAATCATCCCTGCTTTAACAGAGTTACTCTTCAACAGCCACAAAACAAGCCTGCATGCATATATATGGCCCTTGTCAGAAGATGCTGGGCTGACAATTACTCTGACACAAAACAAACATAATTAACAAAAACATAAGTGAACCTGCTCAGAAACTAAAGGTCAGTCAGCTAAATCCTTGGCTTTTTGACCAATGCTTTAAAAAATATTTTACAGACTATTGGCGACAGTATAAAACAACAGTTAAAAGTAATACGCATTTTAATCAGCTACTTACCTTCAGAAGGCAATAGCAAAATAACACCAACACCAAATTTGCTTTCAGTCAGAGCATGATACAAGACTTAAGTTGTTCCCTAGCTCAAGAAATACAAATAACTTTCTATTAAAATTATAATTCTTTAATGTTAGATATTGACTCACCTCAGTAAGACCTATAGCATTTTACTAGTCACAAGATACAAATTCTTCTTAGGCCTATACAGCATCTATGCTCAAATGCTTCATTCTAACATTTAACAGAGGTCCTTGAAACCCAAAAGTCATCATTAAGATTAATTTAGAGGCCGTTTGCCTACAATACTCATTTAATATATGAAGGTTTCTAAATTACCCAGCTGTAAGAGTCTTTTGGGTAGAAAAGCTGGAACTTCGGTGAAGAGATGCAGCATGTGAAGAAAATGCCATTCTTGGTACACTCTTAGGGGTCACTGCTGGGAAACCTGAGATCCGACGAACAGGTGTAGGTAAGCCAGATGGTTTCAGACTGGCAGGAGTCATGGAGACAGACCTCTCAGGAAAACAAAAAGTCTGAAAGACCTTATCTTCCGAGGCTTTCATTGGAGTGCTGGCTGCCATGGCACTAGAAAAGGAACATGCATTAGCCAAAACCTTCTAGAAACAGTTTTATTCAAACTATTCCTCCAAACAATAGAAATCCGCTTCCTTTTGCTCAGTAAGGGAAACGCAATCAGCTTAAAGTTGATAATCACAGCATAGTAAGGGCTTTACTGCATAGAATTCTTTTATCAATGACTCCAGTCTATTTAGCACTGCAAACAAAGCCCTCTTCTGAATGGAGTGGGAGAGGTGGTTTGGTTTAGTTGTGGGTTTTCCTTTGTTTTAAATCAGTTCCAATAGGCATTAACACATCTAACCTGGAGGGTCTCATGGATTGACAATGAAGTTCGAACTTTTAAAGACTTGCAACACCCAACCATGTTGCATTCTAAGAATTATGCCTCAGTGAATGTAATTTTCAGTTAAGCCCTACCTTCCAGGTGTGCCACAAAATGTTAATCCAAGAGATGATGTTGCTTTTGGTGCCAACTTGTTTGGTGTTGCATCTAAAGAAAAAAGTTTTGTTAATTACTAGCAGATTCATATTTCTTTCTTTTATAACAGATACCTTTCAGTTGAAATACTAATTCCTTCCAAAAGGTGGACAGAAGTGTAATGGAAAAAAAACAAGCATTCAAGGTAGCATAACCAAGCTAGAAGAGAGGTCCATATAAAGTATGTGCTTACCTTGAGTCTTCACAGGAACCTTAGTTTGACTTGTGGAAACAGACAAAAGTCTAGCCTTGGGCTTTGGACACAGGCTTCCTTTTGTTGCACTTCCATCTTTATCCTGCTGACATAGTTGCTGCAGACTGGGAACAGAGCTCGGTCTCTGAATTCCACTGCCTGCAGCCTCAGATGATGTTGCAGAAGATGAAGATTTAGCCAAGGTTATAGCACTAGATATTTTGGGAGTACTAGCTGATCTCACTTGCTTCCTGGATTTCTCAACATTGGCAGCCTGCAGAGATGACACTGTAGTAGGTCTGACAAGGGCCAGCCTGCTTTTACTGGAGCCACTCACACTAACTTTTGATGACACACTTGATTTTCCTGAAATAGAAGTTTAAGTTGTACTTCTGAATCATCCCTGATTGCTAAATTTTTGACTAAGCAGAATAATTACACTCACACAGGAAAGAAAAATAGCAATTTACAGCATTTAAATTTATGTTCAAACAACTCAAGTTTATGGAGAACACAAACAACTACTAAAAACTTACTCCCCAAATTCTCCAGCAATTTTACAGTCTTCTCACCAAATTCCTGAATTACTGCAATCAAGTGAAAGAATATCCACAGAATGCCAATACAGCTTGCAGATTCAAGTCACACTTCCAACATTTTCTCCCAGCACAGCTGACTTTTCCCTTAAGCCACATTTTGAGAAGGTAATAGTTTGATTTACATTGATTAACATCACGGGCCAAACTACCCCACAAGTGTTTTTCCTAGTTTTCTGTACAGTTCTTTCTTTGAGTCTGTGGGTTACTTTCATTAATAGGATGAATCTTGACTGGACAGTTATATTGCATAAAATAGTTCTTACTAAGGTTTTAGTAATACACTATTATTCTCCCAGAAGCAAAATGCAAAACAAAAATTTGCTGTAACTTGATATCTTGACATACAAGAACGGTGGTGCTTATACCTGTCAGTACTTTTAGGAACCTATTTTCCTTACCCTTTGAAGGTTACTGAAAGGGTCAAATTGGTGCCCTCATTATAGTATAAGCCTCCTGGCTGTATTCAGTTGTCTCCGCAAAAGTGTTTCTTCCAATCTGCTTGAGTAAAGCTCATCCTTTTATTAAGCCTACAGAAACCTGGAACAAGGCCTTCCACCTTTCTTCCATATTTCAGTTTTGGTGTTGTTTGTTTTTCCTTAAATTACAGTTAAACAAGCCTAGAGCATTCAAAAGATCACATTCTTGGCTGTAATGGAGAATATTATGTACAAAAGGAACAGGTTTCATGAGGCACTGCTTCCTTTCTACCTGTGTTAGATCCTCACATGTAGGCATCAGGCTTACAAAAATCTAGTTTTCACAAATTATAGATGTCTAACATTTATCTTTAGTCCACAGGGATTTACTGGTCTAGCCTAGAAAATTTTATTCTCTATTCAAAACATTTGTTACTGCTCCTATGTATTGGACACCACTAAAACATGTCCAAACCATGCTTAGCTACTTCAAAATTGATTTGTGGCACAAATCTGTAGTAAGAATGATTACCTTTTTTTACTATAGGAGAAATGGGTAAGCTTGAATTTAGACTTGAGCTCACACTGGAAAGTGATGATGAAGATGATGATGAAGTAATCTTTCTTGCGAGTCCACTGGCAGTGCCAGGAAGTTTGAGAGATGTCATCTTCCTTAAGCCAGGCTGAATCAAAGAATACAGCTTATTCAAAAGCAAAAACCCCCTCTATTTAGCACAGTATTTTGCCATTATTTGTCTTGGTATTATAACTTTTTACTTGTGAATTTTAGAGGAGCCCCTTACTCAGATTACAGTTTAAAAAGTGAATTTTCTTAGAAACAAATCATTGTATCTGGATTATTACAGACACCTGGAACATCAGATCAATATTTATTCCTGATAAAAAATGAATATGGACTTAAAGGGATTAAAGAATAGAAAGAATCACCCCAGGCAGCAGTATATACTGGGCACCAACCAGCTGGAAAGCAGCTTTGCAGACAAGGCCCTGGTGCTGGTGGACAAGCTGAACATGAGCCAGCAATGCACCCTTGCAGCAAAGAATGCTGACAATATCCTGGGCTGCACAAAGGAGAAGAGTTGCCAGCAGGTGAAGAGAGGTGATCCTGCCCTCCGCCTAGCACTGGGAAGTCCACACCTGAGGATCTGTGTCCAGTTCCAGGCTCCCCAGTATGAGAGTTATTTGGAGCTACTGGAAAGAGTCCAACAAAGGACCACTAAGATGATTAAAGGACTGGAGCATCTCCCATCTGAGGAAGGCTGAGAGCTGGGACTGCTCAGCCTGGAGAAGGCTCAAGGTGGATCTCATCAATATATACAAACACCTACAAGGACACTGTCCAGTGGAACCCAGTGACAGGACTAGAGGCAATGGGCAGAGTGAGTGAAACACAGGAGGTTGTATGTCTCATCATCAAGAAACACTTTTTTTTACTGCCAAGCACTGGCACAGGCTGCCCTGAGAGGTTGCCAAGACTCCATCCTTGGAGATATTCAAAAGCAGTCTGGCTATGGGCCTAGGCAAACGACTCCAGATGGTATTGCTTGAGCAGAGGCTTGGACCAGATGACTACAAGAGATCCCTTCCTTCCAACCTCATTCTGTGATTCAGTGAAGTGGTATGCAGCATTAAAGTAGGCATCAAAGCTTCAAAACAACTCAGCTGTAGGCATGCTACCTTCATACAAGTTATGGCAACCTTTTCATATGGTATAGTTAACTACACACATCAAAAACTTTGTTTCTTACAGAAAACTGCTGTTCACTTACCTGCAGCTAGTGCTTTAAAAATAAAGGCAATGCTTGTTAATTCAATACATTTACAGTTACTCATAAGTACATGCACTGTGTTACAGACTTGGAGCACACATTCAAGAATGGCATTTATAAAACATAGATTATTTTTCCTTAAAACTATTTTACACAACAGTAAAGCTTTAAATTAAGTAGTAAACTAGATTAATTTCTCTTTCTATCAGAATATCACAGAAGTTATTTTCATATTAAGAATGCTTGTCATTACCTTACTTGGTGCAAGAAGGGCTTTTGTGTCTTGGGCTGAGGAACTGCCGCTGAATGAAGACTCAAAGGCATCTGAAGCAATACTAGATTTATCAGAAATTAGATCTTCAGACGATCCCTTGCCATTCAAGCCTCTTTTTGTAGAGACACTAGTATTTTTTCCTGGTTTGAGCTGCAAATTTCAATGCAACATTTTAAAAGTTGCTAGTGTTTCTAGAAACCAAATCCATTGCTTTTGTTAAGAAACCAAGATAACAGTAACTGAAGAAGCCTCTGAACCCAGTGAAGTCCTTAGTCTTCAGACTAATGCAGTTTGAAGTTAGTCTAGTGAGTATATTTGCTAAGTACCAGAACATGTTTGAACCCAAATATTGGACATCAACCTAAGGACAGTTCTGCAACAATTTATCAGCATAAATCTCATATAATCATGTTTATCCACATCCTGTTCCATACTGTAACAGCTGTTCCTTACAACTATATTAGACTCCGTTTAATATTCCTCTGCTTTACTCTGGCTTCCAAGAGATGAGACATTACAGTGGTAGACTGACTGCATCATGCAAACTGTCTGTTCAGACAGTGAGGTACAACTGAGCTAGTTAAAGCATTAAGACTGTGCCTTTTCTTACAGCACCCAAAATCAAGAAGAGATTTATAACACAAAGGAATCAAAGGGTTCCCTAATTTCTATAGGTCACTGTTCTTAAGAAGGAAATATCACATTTTCAGTAAAATCTGGAACCTAAGCCATAAGGTGTAGAGCAATAATGTCCAGAAGATATTCTACCTAGAGTGGGATTTGTAACATAAGGTTACTAGCACAGCTGTTTCCTTGCTATCTCAGAATACATTTGCAGTTGGTTACACAGCCATATGCTAAATATAATACCATTAATCAGTGCTTTTCATGATTGAGACAAGTTATGGACAGAACTAGACCTAGAAGATTTTCATATCCTACCTAAATAATTGTGGGGTTTTTCCTCCCCTGCCTCACCTCCATTGACAAGGGTTAACAGCAAATAAAGCCATTTTTACCTATTAAGTGTAAAATGAATTACACATTAAGTTAACAGTGCAGTAATTTTACCAGGAACAAAGCAGTGTTAGCAGCCAGTTAGAACAGAAGCCAAGAAATACAGTATTCACAAAGCAAGAATACAACAGAAAAGAAATTTGGCTGGAGACGCTCTACATTGTTATAATAAACAAACTAGTCAGCTACTATACCACAGTATCTGCCCTAATTTTTCTTTTTTTATATATGTTTCCTGCCTAAGAATCTTATGAGAGAGAAAACCATCAGAAGATTAAAATTCACTTAAAAAATAAAAGATTGTAGACAGTTTAAATATTCCTAAAACATATAAAAGTCACATTTAAAGAAAACATTGCCCAGAAGCTGACTTTACCTTTTCAAGAATCAATAAATTGCTTCTTCCAAGAATAGATGGTTTTGCCACTGGCAGTTTGCCAGTTGTCTTTGTATTTGTTTCCTTAGATTTCTGTTCTTGTATCAGAGGCAAATTCACAATTTTTGTAGGAGACACACAAATTTCAACAGGGCTTCTGTTTGTAGGAGAAGGAAGTGCATGGGTTTTGTTATCTGACAAAAGTTTATCCGATGCCTTCTGAAAACAAGGTGGCAGCAGACATGCTGGGCTCTCCTGCACATTGTATGTCTCCCTTTTAACAGCCCTGGGACTTATTTCTATATTTTGGTTTCTTAGTATTTTCAACTTTGACTTTGAATCCTCCACAAATGTTTCTATAATCTTATTTTCCTGTTCTTCTGATTGGCTTACTTTAGTCTCTTCATTCTTTCTTCCAGTCTCTATTTGCTGTGCCAACAAATGAGCTTCTTTGAAAATTTCCACAAATTTCTCTTCTTGAAGTGGGCTCCACATGAGTTTATCATCAAAAGCAGACACACTCTTTTTTGCTTCCATACAGGCAGCAATACATCTTTCTTTGTGTCCCACAGGTCCAATGAAAACTTCATCCTCATTTCCACTACAAAAAAAAATAATTTAGCGTAGTATCCCACATGTGTCCATTCTGAAGGGTCTACAGGCAAATAAACCTTTACTTACCTTGTTGAAGAGAGTGAAAGGTCAAAATCAAACTTTTCATCACTCAGAAGAGGAAAGTCTGAAACTATAACAAGGATTTTGTCACAGTCAGGATTTGCAATAAAAATGGTTGCATTATGTTTTGTAATTTGGTGAAGTTGATTACAGATGACAAAAAAAAGTTTTAGCTACCAAGTTTAAATATTTAAAAGAAACCAAACATACTTTAAGTCCAGGAAATTTAAAGTACTGTTGTGAATATCACAGAATCAATTAGGTTGAAAAAGACCTGAGATGGAGTCCTGTGACCAATCATCACCATGTCAACTGGACGATGGCACTGAGTGCCATGTCCAGTCTTCCCTTAAACACCACCAGGGACAGTGAATTCACCACCTCCTTGAGCAGCCTATTCTGATGTCAAATCAGCCTTTCTATGAAGAAATTCTTCCTACTATTCAACCTAAACCTCTCCTGGCACAGTTGGAGACTATGTCCTCTGGCCCTGTTGCTGGATGACTGACCCCCACCCGGCTTCAGCCTCCTGTCAGGGAGCTACAGAGAATGCTAAATTCACACTAAGCCTCCTCTTCTTCAGGCTATACCACCCCATTTTCTCTATTGATTCCCTTAGAAATTTTCATAAGCTGAACACAGTTTCCCCATTTTCTACATATTTAATTCCCCCAGCATTTCACAGTTGGGTCACAGAAGGGGACACGTGACCCTCCCTTCTCTTGCAGGCCACTTTTGCCCCCACACACAGGCACATAGCCAACCCCTCTCCCCAGGCCAAGCCTGCTCACACTCGATGCACCCCCACCTCCTGTGCCACAGCCCCACATTGGATCCATGCCCAAAACCCCTGACAGGCCACCCTGTGCACCCAACAGCCCTTCCTGCTGCTGTCCCCTCAGGGAAGGATGCAGCCACATCTTCAGCAAGCACCAGTGGCTGCCACTGCAGAATATGACAGTAACTGTGAGATGCTCAAGTACCATGAAATAGCTCAACACTAATTTCTAAGCATCCATAACAGGAACATAGAATGCAGCTCATCAGCAACTCCCAGTCAAGATAAGCAAGAATATATCATCTAGAGCTATGTGACAGTGCAGTTGTCCCATCAGTCAGTTCTTTTCTAGTTCAGGCCATCACAGGACAGTAACAGAAGCCAGTAATTAAGATTAGTTTTCTTGTTAGTTATTATATACACTAAATATTGATTGAATCAGCAGCAGACAGATAAGGAAAAGGGAGGAGCTCAGATTAGATACACAGAAGAAAGGTTGATGACATCAGTCACTGCTACACGAACTTTAGGACCGGGCTCTGCAAGCTCCTCAGGAGACTTCTAAGTCTGACTGGCAACAGCAACCCATCCAAGGAAACGAGTACACAGAACATGATACAAAACAGATACAACAGGTAGAGAATATCTCAATACATTCTCCACCTACCATTGCTCATACAAATATACAGGTTTTCTCCAGTCACATGGTTCGCACAACTTGTTGACGTTTCTTTTCTTTCCTCCATAGTGTCTGAAAAATACAGAATTAGCCATGCAATAGGTTAAAACAAACCCCCAAAATAAGAGGGCCCCAGATTTTGACAATACTGCCAAATTAGCGAAGGGGTAAACAAGCCCTTTGAACACTGTCATATTTAGGAACTGCCACACAGAATAGTTAGGGTTGGAATGGGGCTCTGGAGATCATCCAGTCCAATCCCCTACCGACGCAGGGTGACCTAGAGCGGGTCATACAGGAACGCGTCCAGGGGGGCTTGGAATGTCTCCATAGCGGGACACATTCCCTCTGGGAATGTCCCTCCTGGGCAGCCTGTCACTCTGCTCTGACACCCTCGACGCAAAGAAACTCTCCCTCGTGTTGAGGTGAAACTTCTTGTGCCTCCTTTTACGGCCGCTGCTCCTCGTCCCGTCGCTGGCACCACCGAAAACGCGGCCCGTGGGACACCACGGAGCTCACGGCCAGGCCCACCTCCCACCGCCCCACCCCAGGCGAGCTCGCACGGGCCCCGCCTTCCCCGACCACAGACCTCGGGGAAAGGCCTCTGGGCACTACACTACAGCACACCCAACACCGGGGGAGGCGAGGGGAGCGGCCCAGGGAGCGCTGGGGCCGGGGCTGCACTCACCGCTCCGTTCCGCACCGCTCCGCCGCCGCGCACCCGCCCGGGCGTTTGAAAGCGCGCCCCGCTCACGTGACGCGCCCCGCGCGTCCTCATTGGCGGGTTCGAAGGATACGCGCGCGCCCCTTCCCCCCCCGGTGCATTCTGGGGCTCGTAGTTGGCAGGGCCGCCCCAACGGCCCGGCCTGTCCCCCGGGCGCGGCCTGCACAGCCGGGAGCGCCGGGCCGGCCTCGGGGGCAGGGCCTCGGG